>DF241572.1:0-76001 GCA_000507305.1 Breviolum minutum Mf 1.05b.01 | reverse complement strand
CCCCGGTATTTGACCAACAGTCACATCCCCCAAAATCTGACATAGCTCGCCAAAATTGCCACATTTGAAGCCTGAGGTAGATTTTTTCCAAACCATCATTTTTGGTATCTATTTTTAAATTTCGGGCGTGTACATTTTCAGCTCAATTTCTCAGAGCGGCTTAACCAGGTGCCAGAAGCATTTTTGAGTTTTGCGCAAATGGACAGTTGGACTCGTTGCAAGCTCTTTCTGAGAACTTTGGCGGAGGTTGAGTGGTTGAAAAAAGGTTACCAAGCCTGTTTTTTTTCCAATAGTTGTGCGTTTTTTGCAATAGTTTTGGGATTTATGATTAAGGAAAAAAGAAAGAAAGCAAAACAAAAAAGACATCAATAACGCACCTTTTGCGTGAATGTTTGGCAGATGATGTTTGCAAAACATGCTCCAGGATTTTTAGGTGCCAACACTTTTGAGACACATCCCAATTTCTTAACTTATTTTGAAGGCTTAGCTCAGTACTATAATATACAGCTAGTATAGTGGGATTTGGGTAAAATGATAGATTAGATACACTGATTGGCTTTGGACAAGGTGTATAAGTCCTTTGAAAGATGGTAAATTTGGATATTTGGCCCAACCCCTGCTTGTAACAATCCTACAATCATCACTTTACTAATAAAGGGGTCGCTTTCCAGCATCTTCTCAGTGTGAACCTTGTGAATCTTGTGAATCTTCCCTGAAATCAGAAGGGATCGACTTTAACTGAAGTGAACTTACAAATATTTTTTGGTCGGTAGTACTTTGGTGTCGCTGTTGTCTGTCTATGTGAAATGTGTTGTTTTGCTTCTTGGGTGCAATCCTAACACTTACAACAAATTTCCTAGTATATTTTTGCACATAGTCCCCTCACGCCTCACGCCTCACGACACATACCACTTGGCCTGTCACAAACATCCCACACAGTGATGTGAATACAAGAACATACAGTATATCCAAGTTTAACATTTGAAACGCGAAAGTTTTTTCGGGTTAGCGTTTTTAAAGAGGTTAGTCATTCGTGAATGACTTGGGATCCCCTCCCAGGATTCCATGTCACCACCGGGATTCTTCACATGGCATCCCAACCCATACCATCCATGGGAAAGGTATATTTGCCTACATTTACCATACAAAAATCAACCATCCATGTAACACATGTAGGTAAATATTCCATACATACATGGGAACGGTATGGGCATCCCAAATCACCCAGGATCGTTGCATCCCTATAGCAGCTCTATTCTGTTCTCCTTGGAACAAAGTCCTGCGATTCGAATGAAACTGAAAGCCGATGTGATGTTTGGAAACTTTGATTTCGACAGAAAATCGGGAAGTTTGGGGATCAAGGAACTGGGCAAATTTTATAGCGACCTACAGTAGCGACCTCACCGGAGGTCACCTTATATAAATCGTGGTTTAGGAAGGGAATCAACCCCCCAAAATCCTCTTAATTCAGGTTTAGGAATTATAGCAATTTGCCCAGATGGAAGGGGGAAGACGGAAAGTCCTGTTGAACAGGTTGGGGATTTCCAATAATATCACCCATGTGATGTTGGGAGCGATGTGCGAGATGATGATGGATGAACTATATACTAGATGAGGAGCTATCTGGAGCGAAAATCTCCAAGGTTTTTTGGTAGTTATGGTATAGAAAATCTTCAATATTCAATACCCATAGCACCCATGTATGGTATATTTTTTACCTGCATTTACCATAAAAATCTATGCCATACATGGATGGTATGGGATAAGAAATACATTGAAATACATCTACAAAAAGTTCTATTTTGCAGACTGGCTTACTTTTTAACTTTTAAGCTGACTCAAGGTTTTAAGCTTTTCCGACGAGGCAAGGCTTCTGAATGACTTTGGGTAGTTAGGAAGTTGTTTTGGAACCGTACTGGCAGCCGCACCAGTCAAGCACCAAGCTCAACCAGTTGAATGTTCGAATCATCCGTTCGTAGGCTCTTCGTTATGACACCCAACAAACCTCCAAAAAGGGGGCCACCCTTAGTAGACTTTCTCCAGAAGAAATGGATAAAGATTTTTTTTGGGGAAGTTCTGACAACAATGGTGAACATTTGGAGGCCATGAAAATACATTCGGGATGTTTTTGTACCTATCACAATACAACTGAACTACGGTGATTCCAAAGGATTCTAGCCAAGTTACAATGGTTTTTTCACCCTGTTGGGAAAGAATATTCTGAAGATTGATGACAAGGTTTCCAGCAGAAAAACCAGACCATGCAAATCGCCACAAATGGGTGTTTCCAAAAATAGGGGGAAAACCCCCAAAATGGATGGTTTATAATGGAAAACCCCCCCAAAAAATGAATGATTTGAAAAGATATCCCCCTATTTTCGGAAACATCCAAATCACCGTCCCCAAAAATCCGATGTCCCGAGGGGCTCTGGCCGTCTCCGCCTTCTTCTTCGCTGTCACCGACTCAGCCACCAGCACCAGCAGTCCAGCGGAGTGTGCTCAGAGCCGCATGTCACCGTGGAGGTTGGAACAGTACAGCTGTTTGTGGGGGGCGCAGTGACACCCTCCAAAAATTTCTTCCAAAAGATACTACTGTACCTGAATTTTTTGGATAGGACAAATCCCCAATTGTTTTTGTTGCATTTGATAATATATGAATATTTATATATGCTCTCCGGTGGGGGTGGACCACACATATGTATATATATATATATATGTATATACACACACACATTCATTTTGACATGTTGTTCATTTGTCAACTTTTTTCCTTCAAACCCTTCTGCCTTGCCAACTTTGTATTCTCTATATAGCCGGAGGTTTGTGCTCATGGGTTTCTTCTCCGCTTCCTTTGTGAGCATTCCGCTATCTTTGGTGTCGCTGCTCTGGCAACGCTCCTTTGTTGATTCGAGCGGAGTGTGTCTTGGACATGCCAGGTCGAGTTTCATGGTCGGATTCTGTGGGGATGTTGGCTGAAGATCTTCCCGAGTCAATGCGTTTTTTTTTCAACCTTAATGCATCACTTGTTTTCATTTCAAGTGGTACATCTAGATGTTTCTTTTTTTTTAATGGTTGGGAAGGTGTGACTGTCCTCACACATAGGATCGGTTTGGGATGGAAACAAATTGGGCAGTAAGATCACCATTTTTTCTACAAGCTCAGGCTCATTCTTCTCCCCAACTCTTACCAGTGGACCCTGACTCTTCTCCTGTTTTTTGTTGCCAGGATGGTGCATAGACAAGTGCGAGTCTGGTTGCTTCAAGATATTTGCTTGTGGACTTGCAGTTGGTGTTACACCATCTTTTGCTCTTTTTATGTTTCCCTCTTCATCGCCAACCTCAATGGCAAAGACCATTGGAGACTTGGTTTTCTCAGTAGAGGTCCAGCTTTGCGGTAAAGCACCAATTTGGGGAACATTTGTTTAAAGTTTCTTTTTGCCACTCATCGAAAAACAACACATCTGTATACTGCAAGAGACGGAGTGGACAAATGACTAGACTTGTCAGAAACCAACAGCTCGGCTTGGTACAAGAACCCTCGTTGGAAGAGTTTTATTCCCTTTTTTTGGTAACATGTATCCAGGGGTTTCTATCAGGTTTTTAGAGAGGCTGTTTAGTTATTGTACAAAAGGAATGTAGTAGCCCCGGAGGTGAATGTGTATAGAAGTATAACATATATATATATATATGTATGTATGTATCATATAGTCACGTCATATAGTAATTTATGCATAGCCCCAATTTCCCCTCCATTTTTGCTGGGAAACCAGATGTTTTTCACCCCTGTAGTTCTTTTTCAGTCCGCAGGAAATGGATCTTGACCTTTCTGACCATCATCCTTCGTCTTGCAGTGTTGCAGCCAATCTTTATCGCTTTACTTCTCACCTTTGGCACTGCCCTGATGCAACGCAGGAGACCTACGTTCTTTAGCTACTTGACAGTTGACTTACGATATGTTTTTTACATTAGATTTAGGAGAAAGAAGTTCCTGCTCGGAAGGATATAGATAATATCCTACAACGAAAACGGAGGTGTTGAAGAGTTGTCAATTTTCGCTTTTGATTATTGCTACCCAATGGTATCCAGGATCAATGTTAAATCTCAGAGGTGTACCAATCCCATTTTCGAATGAATGAGGCTCTGTGTTTTTTTTTGGCGTTGAAGATGGTTTGAGGTTGAAAAAAGTGGTAAGAATAAGAACGCCTACAGGTAACACTTCATGATCATCTGGATTAAAAAATGGTTGTAAGGCCCACTGGGCCATTTCTTAAAGCGCGAGTAAGGCGGATACTCAGACTAGGCAAGCAAACAAATGATCCCCAAATTAATTCCCTAGGTGGTTTTGGACCTTAGGTAGCTGTTTTTGCTCACCCAACAATGTCAATGGTGGCCGTTTCTTAAAGATTTTTGGACTCTTTACATTTTAACTTGGGGGAAGATGGGTTAAGCATGCTTAAGCCATTTGTGACGAAGCAACCATTTTGATTAATGGGTGGAAAACACCACCTTGATCTTGATGATGATGATGATGATGATNTGGGTTAAGCATGCTTAAGCCATTTGTGACGAAGCAACCATTTTGATTAATGGGTGGAAAACACCACCTTGATCTTGATGATGATGATGATGATGATGATGATGATGATGATGATGATGATGATGATGACGATGACGATGACGATGATGATGATGATGATGATGATGATGATGATCTTGGATCTGTTGTAAGGTGATTTTGTACCACGGTGAAAATCACGGAATTACCCACCATTTGGGATCATGTTTTTTTTAATTACAAACCTTTTCCACGCATCTCAAAGCAAATCTGAGTGATGATGACGAATGCCTATGACTAAGGTGAAGGTCATCCTCGTTTGCACTTCCAAGTCCGTACACCTATGGCACAAGAAAAGGTCAAGGAGATGAAGCAAAAACACACCTTTTTGGGATGGTTAAGTCAAGTGACCCCTTGAAAGGTTGTTGGTGACCTCCAACTATAGGGGATAAAAAGGGTCACGAATTGAATCACCTGGTGTTGGATCTTTGGGTGATGGAGTTTTTGGTAGAAAACACTGTTTTGGATATTTTCAGAAACAGAGAAAGCCCCGAATCAAGTGTGGTTCAATCGAATGCCAAAAGATACAATCTTCCTGATTCCTTGTTTCAATTTGTTATTAGAACCGACCTCGTTCATTGAAAGATACACTGTACATCAAACAAACAGATGCTTGTTTTATATGAGGGATGATATACAAGCTCCAGCAACTCGAGAAACATCACATATATAATTACAAGACGGCAGAAGTTGGTGGGAGTCTCTCTTGGGGGTTTGGTGGTGCTGATAATAACTTTTCAAATGGTTGTAACATGTTGTAACTGGATGGTGCCAAACAAAAAGTTTGAAAACAGAAATCCCTATGAACCAATGTGAAGGCCTGGAACACATTTGTTAGTATGAATCTATTCAATCTATTCTTCTCAACAAAAAGCCCTAGGTATTTTGGGTTGCTACCAATTTAATGATTTTTTTTTGCAGATTTTGGTGCTGGGAGGACTTGGCGTCACGTAGTATGTCGGCGGCAGATCTGCTGAGTTTCTGGCAACAGATCCCTGAAAGCATGGGGCATTTTCATCCAGAGGTAGCAACCACAAGTGATGTGGTCTGGCAGGCCGTAATTCCATTGTCGTCTCTTGGTACAAGATGACGCAGGTGACAGGTAACAATTTTGGGACGTTACATGTTTGGTCACTAGATTTCTTCGTTGACAGGAAGAGATTCGATTTGAAAGGGGTATGATTCACCTGGTTTGCAATAGATGTCTCACCTTGATTGTAGCCTTTATGTATTGTTACTTGTTGTCGCTAGTGCTACTTTGGATGTGGACACTGAAAAATCAATGACAAAAGATACCTCCTGCACATGTTGCGCAGAAAATGAACTGCTTGGCATTTATGTGGTGATACTGTTGATGGAAGAAATCTTGCATCACCGGGGATGTAAAAAAAAAAACTGCAAATAAATGGGAGAACCTACCTAGTAGCTGGTTAGCCGGATTTCTTCCATCAACTGTATTTCTTGTAGGTGAATTTTGGTGAATTTGTGCGTTTTTTTGGGTGGAGCTCCCAATCAATCAACCACAACTTTCAGGAAAGCCCGCGTTCCGGAAGACTCCACGTCCTATGCGACCATGCTGGCGGGAGGTTGTTATCGTCCTCCCGATGTGATGGTCACACACAATTGGAGCAATAAATATCTCCACCTCATGGCAGCGATCTTTTCCGAGGTGCAGATTGGGCCTTTCTTTGGTATGTGGTGGTCAAACTGGTGGTTCAACTGCGTTTTTTTTTTGTTGAGCAAGATTCACGCGGGGCCCATTTTTTTTTTTTTTTGGGGGGGGGGGCGGGGGGAATTCAGCATCACCATGAAACTCACCTGAAACAAAATTCAGATGGGCTGCATTGGATTTTGCCGGTATCATTACCTTTGGATGGTTTTCTTTTTGCTGCAGCCACTCCATCAACGATGGACGATATGACTTTGCCCTCTCACCCGAAAAAATCAATAAACTGCTGAAGTTTAACAGCTTGCCCCTGAAAAGTGACCTTTCCAAAAGGAAAGGCAAACGTCTTCCAACCATCATTTTTCAGGAGAATATGCTGTTAAACTTCGGGGGAGTAGTTTGTAGAATTTATTGCTTGATTTGCTTGTATTCCCCATTCACTTTGGCAAAAACAATCATGTTCACCTTGCAGCCATTCATCTTTGGAAGTGTGATTCAGATTCATTTTTGCAACGCCTGCTCTCGCAACCAGGCAATGGGGCATCGGACATATGAGACAACTTCACGATTGCTGGCACAGCAGCGGATGGCAATTTTACAAGAAGAACTTGGTATCTTGACGGAAAATTGTGCATTGCTGAAGTGTGGCTTATTTTGCTAAACAAAAATCCAAGGGAGTAATGGGTTTTTTCATGTTATTGGAATCATAGAAAATAAAGTAAACTGTTGATATCTGTCGGCCCAGTCCTCTTAGATTATTTTGGAGAGGTACACCCTGGAAGATTAACGACATGGTTCACCTACAAATCACCCATTTCGAAGGGAAAATTATCGGAAGCAAACCTACATGATTATGTTACATTATGTTCCAGCCGTTAATCTTAAGGGGTGTATCCAAACCTTTCATCTTTTCTCAATGCCTTGATGTTGGACCACACAAGTTGGTGGCCAAAAAATTACAGGCACTTCCCTGCTGCGACGCTATTGGATCTGCTGTTTCTGTGTGAACCAGCAGCTTGGTATTTCTTTCTAGGTGGTGCGTGTGTGTTTGTGTGTCGTTTGTCTTGTTGTTTTTTGTTTTCTTTGTTATGGGTTGGTTTGGTTTCTTTGCTTTGCTTTGGTTGGTTTCAAAGTTTTTTTGGTTTTCACCCTGAAAATTGGGGAAGATGAACCTTTTTGACTTATATTTTCAAGGGGGTTGAAACCACCAACTGGGTTTGATTTGATTTGTTGCGTGTGTTTTTTCTTTTAAACACCAGTAAGTCAGTAAGACTCAATATTTCTTGGGTATCTGTTGAATTGATTCTAGATTCTATGGACGAACATCAAACTGAAGACTATCAGACAGTTTGGGTATAGGCTATAGGGATTTTCCAACAAAAAACATGATGAGCATTACCATTAAAACCATCACAACATTTGTGTATTTTTTCAAACATTGGTCAACTGTTTCAATGGCTAGTCAACCTAACCCTCCCTAGCTTCCCTTTGCAGAGATATGATAAGGCCATTATGAAGGGCTCATCACAGGGGCATCAAACAATCGTGCAGCCTCCGAGGCATGCCAGCATTTGTGATAAGACACCCGCCATGGATTCCACCGGAGTGCCTTGTCTCGTAAAAGTCAGCACGTTGCCAGTCTTTGATATGGGGCCATCCTGTTTCAAAGAGGTAAAATCATTGTTAAAAAAACCATCAGAAACTTACAAACCCGAGACTCATTCGCTATTGATCCGTGAGCAACATTACACCCCCGAAGTTTAACATAGCCCCTGAAAAACGATGGTTGGAAGACAAACCTTTCCTTTTGGGATAGTATATTTTCAGAGGCCAGCTGTTAAGCTTCCAGGGTGTAGTGTTTTTTCAACATCATGGGACTCGAAGTTCCGAACAAACACTATACAACTGTTGCCTTCGAAAGATGTTGGTGGCTCAACAAATCCTCCTGTCAGGTGCCGATTGCGAAGTGTAATTGTGGAGTACCAAAGCATATCGCTGGAGACCATTGTGAGATGGACAAATTTGATGCCATGATTGGATATCTCGCAGCTGTGGTACCTACTTTTTGTCAGGCAGGGCGAAAAAACTAAACTAAGATCTCTACCCACATACAGTACTCCTGAAAAATACCCCGGACGTTTCACCAACAGTTTATGAAGGCAACTTTCTCTTTGTGGTTTTTTTTTGGGGCAGTTTGGGGTATCTTCCCAGGGGGCCCAGTGGGCAAAATCATGAAACTAAGAAACTTCAACCACTGTTACAGGGTTGTGGATGGCGACCTCACAAGCGCATTTTGAGTTTTTTTCTGAAGTTTCTGGTGATTTCAAAATTCATTTTGGAATCCTTCCAAACAATTGATACTTGACATCTTGGGATGGTGGTTTGTTTCTTTGTTCACAGACAAATTGTTGCATAATTATTTTTACTGAGAACTAAAAAGACCTGCAAGGAGGTCGTGAAGATGAAGACTCCATTTCAATAGGGTGAGCTCATGGTTTTCCCTTGAGTGTATGATTTTAAAACTCTTACCAAATGATCAACAAGTGTCTCTTTCTTCAAGCAGACCTTGTTGTTTGGTTGATTTACCCACAGAAAAAAAACATGGCAGTGGAAAATCTCGTTTTTAACCTTCACAATTTCCACTGGTTTTCCAGTGTTGAGGCCGCGCCCAATATATACTTGAAAAAACTGGCGAGGGTCCAATGTTCTGCACGATTGATAGGTGTAGGTGTGTTGAGTTTTTTTGGTGAGGCTTTCTCAGATTGGGCAATTTCAGCCGCAATTTCTTTGGAGAACATACGCAATGATCTATGTAGAGGTATGCCCCACCTTGGGTTGGGAAGGTACCATTTTAGTAGAATTGAAAGCCTTCCTTTGAACCAGGGTTGATTCATACTTCTAGCCATGTTAGGAGGATCAAACCGGGCAAATGTATGGATATCTTTTCAGTGCTTTGTACACAAACAGCGCATGGGGTTTGGGTTTGAAATGCCGTATGGCTCAGGTGGTTGCAGTGGATTTGAGCTTCACTCTGTTTGAACGTGTTTGGTGTATCGCTGAATTGGCAGAGGCGAAGCAACTTCGATTGCAACAGCTTCTTGGGCAATAGATTGAAAGCCTAGTTTGTTGTTTCTTTGTTCTTCTGTTTGCTGGTTGTTTATCCTGTTCATTTGTCGTTGTTGTTGTTGTTGTTGTTGTTGCTGCAAAAGGCAAGGCAAGAAGCACAGCGGTATTATGACGGTGTTTCCCTCTCTTGATTCCCTGCCAGCATTTGGCCATTGGCCCATGGAGGTATATCGTGTACGTTTGAGGCCAATTTTACGATGAATGCTCAAAAGAGCTCATAGTCATAGTGAGTCATAGTGCTTGTTTCATCACTAGCACCTTACGGAATACTTGGAAGTTCATCAACTGAGAATCTGTGAGTACCAACTCAGTACCATTCATATCCCAGTGCAGCAGCTAACACTTCAAACTCACAACTGAAAAGAGCTCAGCAAGCCCGCGCCTATGGGATTCTTGTTGATACTTATCTTCCCACCCAAGTCATCCATCCGAAGTGTATCAGTGGTCACGCTGACCACCAGGTGCTTGAGTAGGGGAGTAGGGAGGGAACTGTCCTTATTTGAAGACCTCAATGAGTCTGAGGAATCACAGCAATTGACACGACAAACACACGAAGGTTGGTGAATTATTGGGAATTATCTTTATAAGGATCCGTTTGTATGTCCTAAGAAAAGGATTTCCCCTCAACCAATCCTATGCTATGGGGATCTACTCTGGGGAGGGGTTCCTGATTCGTAGGGTATAATTTGCTAGCTGTTGCTGTGCTTCTCGTGATGAGGAAAGTTTGCAAAGAATTGCCATTTTCCCTACCAAATAACCAGCAAAGGGTTACAATTGATTACCCTCCCTGAAACGAACAGTTCGCCCCTGAAAATAGGCCGGGCCCCAAAAGGAAACGATCGTATTCCAACCCTCCATTTTCAGGTGCTTTACTCGCTGTTAGTTTCAGGGATTTTTTTTTGTACGTTTTTTCCGCGGGCCTGGCCTCTCAGATTGCCCTGCGGCTGAAAAAACCCGAGGTTTCTCATTGTTCACTCTGAGGGATCTCTTGAGAAATCCATCGAAGCTGTGAAGTCTTTAGATGTACGTGAATGTAAAGCCTCAGTACCTTGGATTTGGGATTCTGAGAGATTCTTAGGGATCCTTGGGGATGATAAGGGATTCTTCGGGATCCTTCGGGAGTCTTAAGCTTGGATTTTTTTAGTTGCTGATTTTGTACGGATGTTTTTTATCCCATGGGATGAAAATCACCATGAACAATTCCACCCTTTTGGAGAGAATACTTTTGTTGATTTTTTTTTCCGGGCATCAAACATGCAAACCTAAGGTGCCGGGTGACAAGGAACGTGTGTTGGAGAAGGTGTGAACACAATGGGCCGTGGTGGAGGTCTGATTTTCTTTCTTAATTTGATGATTTGGCCAATATTTTTGAAGGAGAATTGCACCCTATCAAGTGAACACTGCTAAGGTTTTTTAAACAGAAGTTGGGTCAATTGTAGATTATATACCCAATCGATACTACTCCCTCAAATAGATACTGTTATGCTAAAATTGCGACATCACATATTGCATTTAGATATAATTGTAGGCTTGACCCCAAGAACAGTCAAATGATAATCTCATCACTTTTGGTAAGGGCCACATGTCAATGCACCCAAATTATGTAGAGTCCCAGCATCCACCCTTCTCGTGGTCTACCTTCATCTGCGCCGGCAGATCCCGGACTTTGAGCTCTTCAATCAGTCCATGCAGGAGAGAAAGCAGAAAGGAAGGGCAAAAAACATGAGCAGTGAAACAAAAACAACAGCCCTGGTTGTTTAGGAAGATTTATCATACCACCTTTTGGCTAAGGGATGATAAACAATTGCCAATGTATAATAGGTTTCTTTTAGTGTTTTGGAGTAGTTGAGGGGGGTGGGAGTAGCAACTACAGGTGATCTGAATCACCTTTCACCTTTCCTCAGGATCTCTTGCTGAATCAAAAAGTCGGTTTATTGACACGGCTCTCGCTGGAGTTATGTGGTTCACCGGTGGGCATGCACGAAGCGATGGATGCTGCCACACACCTAGTAGTAGAGTCCTTGCCCTTACCGGGCTGCGCTGAATGATGATAGCCATGGGTCAGTTTGGATGCCAAAACCCGTGTTTGGATGGAATTTTTGCAAATGCCAAAAAATCCTCCCTTTGCGCTTTGCAAACTTTTTTTCAGCCTGAAGAAATGTGTTTAGGGCTTCTTGACTTCAACATCAAGAAACCCAAAGCGTCTTTTTTGGGGATGTGCCAAACGGGTTCAAGTCATGGGGAATTTAACCGACTTTAACCAACGGAAATATAGAGATGATGATGAGGCTGGCTAAAAGATCGTTTTTTTGTCATACAGCCTGCATCCCAGTTGTGGCAAAGAAATTTTCCTCTTTTTCGAATCTCTGGTGGGTGAAAAGTGCCACAGAGCTATTCACCAATCCACACTGGGTTGCCAAAATGGGAAGACGACGTTTGTTTTGCTGCAAAGCAGCTAGTTGATTGCATGTTGAAAAAGCTCCATTTCCCAACAAAATGTCTCCAAAAATGCCTTCCCCTTTCCCAAAAGAAATATATGGACTTCTTAATTGAGGGGTTTCTTAACCACTAACCACATGATCCCTTCTTAGGGCCTTTATTTCTTGGGCACCCTCGGGTGGGGCCTGATGAGTTGGAACTTCACAGGAAGGATGCTCAGCGGAAGATGCGGAACTCTGGCAGGCTGAGATTTCTCCATGGGAATTTTCTGCCGGATGACGGATGGGGGGTTAGCGCAATGAACAGCTTCCTGATAGAAGATGCATTGTTTGACTCGGTATATACAGAGAGTATCTGCAGATATAATTTTCAAAAAAGACTTAGATGAAGAACAGAAATGCAGCGTTTCAAACACTGGCTAGTATTATATGTTCTATTTGTATCTATTTGTATCTATTTGCTAGCTGCGGATATATAGGACCTTGTGACTTTTTGTCAGACAGACATTTTGTAGGTTTGACTTCCCCTAACACTTTTTTTGGGGGAAGTTCCAAAAAAAGTGGTCACGTTTTGAAGCCCAAAAAAACGCCACGGACCTGCAGCCTCTTTGGAAGCTTTGGGAAGGGTTGGCGTCACCGCCATGCGGGGCCGGAGTGACCGAGCAGGCCGTGCCGGTACACCGGTCCAGCCGGTCCAGCGGGTGCGAGTAGTGGTGCCATGGGGGGCGGATCCACTTCGAGTTCCAGCTCGAGTTCTAGCTCAGGTTCCAAACAAAAACGCAAGCAACGAGATGATGATATCAATGTCCCTTGGATGATGGAAGATGTTTTTTTTTGTTGATTCTTTTTTTTTATGGGTGGAAACTTGGGGGTCAATTTTTTGTGGGGGGGAGGTGGATGGAATATGGTGGAATTAAGATGAATTAGGAGATTTAGGGCTCAACTGCCTCCCTCCTTGTTTTACTGGGGATCCGGGCGTTCATCTTATATCCAATTCCCTTGGTGGCAAAGGAATTAAATTTTGTTCAAACATATGGCAACAAAAAAACTTCAGAAACAAATTGAACGCACTTCTGCATAAGACCACCAGAATGTTTTTTTTGTTTAGATACCCTCCGGCAAACTAACATAGCCGGCTGGAATATCCCACCATGTTCTAATAGGAAATTTGTGCCATCTTCCATCCGGGTGCCATTTTTTAGGGCTCCCCTGAAGTGACTCTTAAAACGCCACGTTTGTCAACCCTACCTGACGATGCCAAGTCGTGATTTGCCTCTAAAAATCGAAGACTTAAAGCATGGAACTACCAGTTAAAGTGACCTTTTTCCGGGTTTAAATGAGATTCCATTTGAGTGATGAAAAGCTAACTTGGAAGAAGCTGGTACATACATCTACATGATGTAGATACTTGACTTCTTTTTGGTTGTGGTCTGCCATATATGGTTTTGCAGGTGGTACAGGGCAGGTCCGGCAGGCAAATTCATAGTGTCAATTTCAAGAATTAAAATGACAGTCTTACTTAGCAGTGCCACGAGATTTCTTTTGTTTTTGCTTCGTAAATACTGGTGTGATAGGTCATCTTAGGTCACACTCTCATGTTAGTCAGTCAGTGGCTGCTCATTTACGTAAACAAATCTAAAGTTTCAAGGTTTTTTGGTGCGCCCCAGGAGAAAACAACAGTTGAATGAAGAGGTTTATATGTAAAGTCACGAACTAAAATTTGGGGGAAAATCGTCAAACATCGTTCCCTCACAAGCCCTCCCAAAACAAACCACTTTGGTGGCCGGATTTCTTTTCAAAGCGGCCGAAGAAACGTTTCAGGAATTTGAAGGAAACAAGTTGGTGAAAATATTTTTTCATTTCATTCAACATTTATCTACCTGGACCCGCTAAGGGGTGCCTTAAATGGATGATAAAGGGTGTCATGAAGCAACCCCTTAGTGTTCAAACATTATCCGTTTGAGGATGCCGCTAGGAATGCAATACAATTCACGATTTCCTACTTCACCAAGATAGAAAACTCATGATTTCACAACTCTATTTGTGTAGTTTATGTACCAGTAAAATGCACCTTCCACTTAGTCGCAGGAATTGTGAGAGTCGAAGCTCATGATGTGTGTTGGTTGAGCTTCGGGTGTTTTTTTGGTTGAACCTGAGGCCAAGATTGCCGCGAGGCTGGACAGATGTGATGCTGGAATGGTGGATATGGTCCGGTCCTATTTAGTAGTGCTTCCTTAAGTTGCATGGTCCTTAGTGTTGCTAGTGATGAGTATTCCGCGCGACTGCATTCGGGGGGTTGAGTACAATCGCCAGTCACCACTGTTTTTCGTGTCTTTAAGACCAGCATGTTCTGTGGTTGTTGAAGATGACAAACTTGTTTCAGAAAAATGGCCTTTCGGGAGCATGGCGGCTTTCTTCCTTCCTATCAGATTGAATTCTTCCTGCTTTCACTTGGAAGAATTTCGCCGAAGACGGATTTATATAAAATGGGTGTGTCTCAAAATTGTGGCCCCAGCATATCGGGGGAAACGATTCAATTTAGGTTCGAAAACCATTGGGTTTTAGCACTTCAGGGCACCTCATCTAGAGGCATAAGCCAAAATTTTTATCAGGGACACCCTGCACCAGGTTGCTAGGTAATTTATCCCAGTCTACTTATAATTTTTGTTTTTTTATTGCCAAGGTTTTTTTTGGTACATCTCCATGGTCAGATATTGATTCTCAAGGAAATCTTCACAACAAAAGGGTGAGGCAGAGCCCTGTTCCAGGTCTGAGCAGGGTAAGATCTTAGAGATTTATTGCCTTCCAAGGCCGTGCAGAATAAAATTTCCTGCCATTTGAATTTGGGAGGATGGCAAAGCGAGAACAAGAGGAAAACGCATGGCAGGCCCATGAAAAAGCGGTCGATCTTTGGGGTGGTCGGCCCCTTTTTTGTGGGTGTCCAGGTCCATGTAAACCATCTGTACAAATCTACACCATCTATATACAGATAATCTAGGTTGTGTTTTCAATGATCTTGGAATTTTTACCACCACTTCGGTAAATGATGACACAATTTGGCATAATCTACATGATTCCTCCTTTTTCTGAACCAAAGGCCCAAGAAAACATCGGAAAAGAACACCCCCTCCCTTCACCAACACTTGTCGTTGTTGTCGTTGTTGTTGTTGTTGTTGTTGTTGTTGTTGTTGCCAAGCACCCGTTTGCAAATGGCTGCAGGGATGGATCTGTCCCTGCGGCGGCAAGAATTTCGTGATGAAAGGCAAAGATGTTCCGAAGAAAAAAACGGGTGGAGCAGTTCAGCAGTTGAAGTACCGCGCCCCCTTGGTTGTCTTTTTTGTGCACAAAAGAGGTGACTATACTATCTATACGGAAGTACTTGGCAGAATTTTTGGTAGTCATTTAGAGTTTCTTGGCCCCTTTTGAGTTATGTGGGAGATGTGGGAGTGATATATTATGATATATGATATGATTCACAAGACATTTAACTTTTGGTAAGAGACCTAAGTTTTGCCAAAACTATGCTACTCTGTTAAAATTAGAAAAGCCGCCCCTTCCCAACGAAATCCACATGTACCGTCCTGTTTGCCCAAGAAATCTGGCTTGAAAGCTGGAGCCAAGCTGTGCTGCCCTACACATCAACCGAAACAGCAAATATTGGAAACAACAAACACCACTCCTTCAGGGAACTTGTTTAATTATATAAGCCCGTTTTCAAGTATAGGATATAATTAGGATATGTTGGGGTTAATCATTAGCTATAACTTGAGGGGTTGACAGTGTACCATGTAACAGTCTGTGTAAATCATCCAGTCATTGTTTCGATGAAGGGGACTGGATGCTTTTAACCTTCCGGACATCCACGTCTTAAAAAAAAGTGTTTTGGCAGGACCCAGAAATACTCCCAACGAACCACTGGGCCCGGGAAAACCTTTCGCTTCCCTTCACTGGGAAGGTCTTTGACTTCCACTTGAGCATGAAAGTCTGGAAAAAACATCTTTGGTCTGTCAGACTTCCTGCGATGGAAACGAACCAAAAAGACTCAAAAAGCCCCCAAAAGGTTGGTTTATGAAGGGTTGAACACCTGATATAATGAAATATTCAGAAAGCTCCTCAAGAGCTTCAAGATTGGAACCAAAGGATCCTTCAGTGGTTTGAACATGTTTGAACTCCCAAATAAAACGGGAATACAACCGTCCTGCTGGGAAACCTCATTTTGCTGTCATTGGAATCAGCACACACCCCCCCGCAATGCCAACCCCAAGAAAGAAGGCCTTATTTTTTGGTACATTTTCCGAATCATTCCCTAGCAAGGCGTCCTTCTTTCCGGCCCGTGGGGCTTTGGGCATAGATTTTCATGAGTGTTTGCCATTGGCCAGGACGCTGTTATGCCTGCAATGCGCTGAAACCCCTAAGCGGGGCACAGAAAGGCTTGGCAGCGGCGGAGAAGATTGCTCAGTCCATCGCGCGTCCCTTGGACACCAAGTCTTGACTCATTGTTTAGAATCCGAAATGATTTATATAGGTTTTAGAGACAGTAAACCTGAATCCAACAAAGATTATAATATATATTTGAATTTACATATAATCATTATATATAGACTTTGAAGGGTCCCTTGTGGACTGTGAAGTCATTTTGAAGTGATCAAACGGGACCAACGGGACGGGACCTTTGTCAATCTTCATCAAAGGTGCCCATCTTCCGCCGGAACCCAAGCCGAAACCGCCGTCCTCGTCCGGGGGCCCAGCGGCTTTCCCGGCCAGCTTCCTGGTTGTTTTAGGGGATGAAATCCTATCCAGTTTATGTGGATAATTTTTCCATTTAATGTTTGAAATAAGGATCCCAGGATCCAACAACCAGCTCAGTTGGGATGAAGGTGATGAAAGCGAAGGTAGCATAGATATTTACATGTTGGATCTTCCCCCCAGGATTCCAGGGGCAAGTAACGGTTTAGCTTGGGATTCCCTACTATCTAACCATCCTGGTGGTGACTGGAATACTGGGGGGGGGGGGGTGAACCTAATATCTGTGATATACCCAGAATAAGATAATTGTTGGTACTTATTCGTGACCTTTAATTGTTTTTTTTGTTTTCCGGGTAAGACGCAGGATGGCTACAGTCATGCGCAACTTGTGTCATATATACCGACATCATTGCCTTGTGAAGCACTTGGATATATAACAGACATATACACGTATAGATACTATATAGCATATAGTTTACTACGTGATGGTTTCATCAGTTTTTTTTACCCCTACCTGGGGAAATGATCCAATTTGACTAAGATTTTTCAAATGGGTTGAAACCACCAACTAGTTTAGATATATAATAGCATAATGATCCACAGTAGCTGGTCTTCGGTATGATCAAGGTATCATCAGAATCAAAAGTAGATGGCAAAAAATCATCATTATGGAGGTCAAGCGAGACGCAAAATTAAAAAACAAGCTGTTCTAGGTGGTGGTTTCATTTTTTTATTTTCACCCCTACTTGGGGAAATGATCCAATTGGAGTAATATTTTTCAGATGGGTTGAAACCACCAACCAGATTATGTTACACCCATAGGGCGTATTCAAATCCAACCAAGCCTTGGGAGGGTTTGGATAAATTTCCAATCGCTGGTTCCATCGACGGCTGGAAGTTGGAAGCTACACGGAGGGAAGCCTTGAACAATTGGAAGTATCATTGACTTCCGAATTGATGACGTTTGTTAATCTGTTTTGGGCAATTCATCTATAGATATAGTATATATACATACAGTATCATTGGAAAAAGGAAATTGATACGCTTCGAACAAAAAGCCAATTTTGGCACACAAGCAATTGCTGCTCAATCTGATCGAGTTGGACGAAGTTTGAGACTCCAAGTCCAATGAATTTCCGAATTGAAGCTCCCACAATTTTGTGGATGTGTTTAGTTGGTGATTTTTTAAATGGATTCCACCATGGTAAATCACCATGAAAAAGCCACCATTTGGGAGAATACTCTTTAAACAAATTTTCCAATCCACCTTTGAAGCAAATCCAAGGTTTGCAGTGTTTTTTTGGGGTGCAAATCCATCTTATTGTTGGAAAATTCATGGAATCGTCGTCTTCACTTCAGAAGGGTGAAGGAGATATCTCTATACGGAATTCACCAAAAACGATCTGACTGGACATTGGGAAACAAGGGTCTCAGCTGATGTTGCTAGAACTCTTGGTTCACACATTTTTGAGTTTTGGCATACCCTTCAAAAAGATGGAGATGATTCACATCTATTTGGGGGTACTTGGTTGACTGGGATTAGACAAGTGGTTGCGGGTTCCACCCTCATCAACGCAAAAGTCTTGGGGTGAAACAAAAGACACGTCATCGCTACTGGGATGTCCATGGTACTTAGTAAATGGATTTATAAGTAATTAGCTGGTAAATTCCGTAACTAGTTTATAAACCAACTTGGTAATGAGCATTACAAACTTCCATGGACACTCCCTAGTAAGCATGGATCGCTGAACTCACGTCTTTTGGATCATGCAAGTCAGGTCGAGTTCAAGTTCATCTTCTCGCTATGCGAGGAGTCGTAGTCGAAGTCGCAGTCGGTCTGGTAGCAGGTGCCCGCCGCATTCGTTCTCGGTCGAGCGCTTCATTCGTCTGTGGCCAAATGGATTTGCATTTTTTTCCTCCAAAATCTGTCCCTTTTCCATGCTTTCAAGTTCTCAGACTAACTCGGTTCCGATAGGTCAAGATAGGTCAAGGAAGGATTGGTTAAAAGAAGACGATTTTCAGGCCATTCTAAAGGCCCCGGGGCCACAAAAAAGGCAGGCCGAGGACCTGAAAGGGGGACCCCCCTTTTGAAAGGATCGTAACTTTTCCCTGCTGAAATTTAACAGCCAGATACCCCCAACAATAGCCATATTTGAAGCTGGAGATACATGTTCGATCCAAACTATCATTTTTTAGTTTATATATTAAATTTCGGTGTGTGTAATCTTCCAAAAAATTAATCTCTGGGTTCCAGCAAAGAGTTTCTGCTGGAATTTCCTGGCGAGTCGTCCTTCACCAGAGCTCTATATATTGCCGTTCCATTTTTCCAGTTTTACAGATGGAGGCTCACCAAGAATGAATTGTACTTAGAAAGTTTACTAAGCTTCATAAGTGGGGTGACAAACACCAGCTTGAATTACTAAGCCAGGGTGTATCTCAAAATTATGGCCCCGTAATTGGAGTGGTCCCAGCAAACATGGAGACATTTCCATATGGCCATCAGTGAAAATGAGAGTACCAAAAAAACTACACGTTTGGTCATACGAGGCGTTGAAACCATCCATTCTCCGCCATATGAATATATATATATATATACACATCATATGTAAGTATTTATGATATATTTTGCATATATTCACACTACGTGGTGGTTTCAATATCTTTTTATTTTGTCCCTTATTCACGAAAGATTCCCATTTTAACTATTTTTCAATGGGGTTGAGACCATCAGCTCGTATATATAGCCATAGGATCCATGTATTACGTGCATTTACCCAAATTTCACCATACAAATCAACGAAATGCTGGTAAATATACATGGATCCTCCAAAATGGGCCCTTGCCAGTTGTAAGTAGGGGCCGATACCTCCACTTATAGGGAAAAAATTCACCCCCAGTTACCCATTTATAAGGCCCCCATAACCCCATTTACAACTAGCCGGGGCCCACTTTGTATGGCTATATACATATTAGTTCGTAGTCACCTGTAGCTCCTTTGGTATCATCCTGCCGTTGGTGGTGTACCGGAGACCGATTCCTCCCCCCAGGGATGCGGCCGCAGCTCATTCGGAGACCGAGGAGAAATTTTCTGGTGGGTTTCAGGGGGGGTATACCCCTTTTTTTGGAAACACCCATATGGGGATTACAATAAACCATAATAAGGATCCTAAATAAACTAAACAACCAGTATTTCCATGGAAAGTAAGGGACCCCGTTTTTTTTCATTGCTCAAAATGTGAAATGTGGTGGATTAGTATTGGGAAACTGACGGAGCACAAAAGAGCCTGAACAATTTGGATGAACGTGAATTGTTTCTATGAAGTTTTCTACCCAGACTTGACCTAGAAATCCTTGCGGAGTTGAAGGAAGACACATAACTTGCTTAGGGATTTCTGAATGATTGCTCAGATACGATGAATAATAGATTTGCTCTCTCACAAAATGCTTCACCATATCATGAAGTCGGAAATCTATACCTTTGCCTAGTGATGTGGCTTTAGGATGATGATTTTTTTTTGTGAACCTTGAACGAAGGTTGGTTGTGGTCACCAACGATTGGAGATCATGTTGGTTAAACTTTCAATTATGAACCAATGATTGCTAAGAATTTTTTGATTAATATGAACGTCTATCTATACATACGTACATACGTACGTACATACATACATACATACATACATACATTCATACATTCATTCATTCATTCATTCATTCATTCATTCATTCATTCATTCATTCATTCATTCATTCATTTGTTCATTCATAATATATATATATATATACGTATATTTACATACATACATACCTTAAACATTAAGCCAGGAGAAATTAAGGATGATTGAAAAGGGGTAATGATTTGAATTTGTCACAGGTTGCTGTGTGTGAGAGGTAATTTGAAATCATTGTATAGTCCAAGCAGTTACAATTATATACCCCATATCAAAGGACCAGAAAACTCCCCAAACATGTATATAAGTGTTTAAAATGAAAGCTTGGAGGCATCCTACCTTTGGGGTAGTGCAGTATAAATGTTTTTTTTTGCAAGCCAATGCTAAGTGAGCAGTTTTCAAGCAGTTTGGCCAAGATCGAGATGAACCAAGCCAGGATTTTATGTATCATTTTTTTCAAGAACACACTTGGTCAATGGAGTTTCCTGGTTCCCTTAATAGGTGGTAGGTAGCATATAATCACCCATTTGGCAATATATAAGTGGTATATAAGTGGTATATACTGCCAATTGGGTGATTATATATCACCTACCACCTATTAAGGGAACCAGGAAACTCCATTGACTTGGTCAAGTCACCCATCCACCATGGCGCCATCTGCTGTGAGAAAAACCCACGCTGCGAGAAGGAGATCATGGAAGCCAAATCGCAAGCTGTGAAACGCTTAGAAGAGATCAAGGATGGGATGGGATTCAGACTTCCAGGGGGGTTGGAAGTTGGGGGTGGAAAAAACGGGGTGCCACGTGGAAGACCTGTTTTTTTTCCGATCCAAAGGTCTTTTGTGGAAGAGTCGAAGAAGTGAAGAATATGTTTTGGAGAAAGAATCTCGCGAACTCACATATTTATATGATTCGTTTGTAGACTTTCATTTTTACTTCTCAACTCTTAACATTTTGCCTTTCTTGGGTCATTGATGATCGGGGTAACGAAGTACGCAAGTGAATCACGATCTTCTGGAAACATCACAGGCGAAATTCCAAGCAAGAAAGGGGGGCCGAGTTAATTTATTGAGTTGAAAATGGAAATTTGTGAAATTAGACAGGGGTTCCAAGGAAAGTAAACGACTATTATTCACCACGATATAAATCAACTGGCGCAGGTTCAAGCTAGATGGTTTTTATCAAACTGGGCTTGCTAAGCAGCGTCCCTTGCCAACGCACCATGATTGGGGTCCCTTGCAGGATATGCAAGGCACCGCAGATCAGAAAGAGAAGGCTACTTGGGATGCACTTGGAGCCACTAAGGGGACTTGTGGTCTCCTTCCAAGGAGGATTCTTACACGCTTCCTGAAGCAGGGTAAACTGACTTTCAACTTTATTTTGGGGAATCTTTTTTTATTCCTATTCCAACATTCTGACCAAGATTTCATGTGAACCGACCTCATTTAAATTTTAGAGAATTAAACTATATATCATTTGAACAATATTTTGTAGTTGAATATCGCGTTTTTGGAAACAGTTCATCATCTCCAGATCCTTTTCTCAGTCATCTCCTTAATCATATCAGTCTCCAGCCTTAACTATCAACAAAACAAACCCATCACGAGACCTGTATGACGCAGCAGGCCTTTAAGAAGTTGTTACGTGACTGGCACCCCGACAAAAATGCGGATCGCGTGCAAGTGTGTACAGCTGTGTTTCAGTTCCTGCAGAAGGCCAGACACCTTTTCAAAAGCGAAAGAAGGTGATTGGATTGGCCGGAAGTGATTTGAGCAGTGACCAAAACCCTGGTGATTTGCTGTTAATATAGTGGGATTATACGACCCTGCCAGTATAGGGATTATAATTAAGCTTTTCTAAGGATCTCTATTTTCACCAATCAGGATTTCATGGTTCATGTCGGAATTGTCAGGGTTTTGTTTGCCAAACTGCTCTGTCAGTGAACAAACAATCGTCAGGGGAAGAAGTGCGGGCAGTCATCCAAGTTTAATCTTGGTTGCTACGCAGAAACATTGGCAGGTCTTGTTGAATTTGTTCACTTTGAGCCTTTTCGTTGGACTGCGCACTTTTGCTTCCCGGACGGATTGAACAGAAAAACAAACGGAACCTTTAGAATTGAACGAATGGAACCGGAGATTATAGGAAAATTAATAGAGAGTGTCACTAAAAACAGTTGTAGCAGGTTCTACATAGCCCCAAAATAGGCACCCTATTCCTATAGAGGTTGTACCCTAAACATTGCCATAGTTCTGCCGAAGGTCTTTTTGCATGGTTTACTTGAATGACATGGTGACTGGAACTTACTTTAAGCATACAGATCATTTCTTGCCTCTTGGACGTGCACAGTTTTCATCGCTCATCATAGTGTCATAGTGTTTATATTGTTTATATTGATGATGAATGTCTGAAAGTCTAGATGATTTTCAATCAACGCCATTCAATGCCATTCATCCGTTGTTTCAAGGTGGTGAAAGACCTAAAAAAAACACCATATGACGAGTCCATCCACGAGTCGGAGTCATCCGATCCGATCTTTGTCATGCCAGATTCGATCCGATCCGATTCCAGGGTTCAGAGTTCAGAGGGGTGCGAAGTCGTCAAAATCGAGTCGTCCTTTCTCCGCGGAGAAAAAACGCCCTGAGACTTTGCTGGAAGTTGCTGCGGTTGCCATGTTTGATCGGAGATGTCTGGTATGTCTGGTTAAGCTATAATATCCTACATGGAGCAGTTGCTCTGGAAGTCTATAATTTTTGAATGAAGTGAACGGCATACTGTAGGTTGAACACGTCCTCAAATTTTTCAAATGTCTTTCAACAATGGTTCAACACTTTTATCCCTTTCCAAGAGGTGTTATGTTCAAATGGGATTTGCAAAACCTAGAAGTCTGTGGAGTCACAAAAACACTTGCGTTCAAGATGATGGTCCATGAGCAGTGATCAGCGTACCATAGCGCACCCTTAAAGACATTAAATCGAGTTTTATCAGTTCATATACTGATCCTACCGCTTAAGGAGTATCACAAGCCCTTGCGTCCCATTTTGTCCCAAACCGTTCCTGTCGTCTTCAAACCTCCCAAGAAACATCGTAGGCTCTTCAGAAAGGATCCTCCGCACACGTGGCCGATGCAGCCGCCGCGGTGTTGTTGAAGCTGCCGGAGGAAGCGGAAAATGGCTCAAGATCCCAAGATCAATCCAACTTTCAGACAATTTTCAAAAGACATTTTGAAGTTTTTCTTAAAAGGAAATCAAGACCTGGAATTAGTTAGACTGGCTTTTTCAAAATGAGTATTATAGATTATTATAGTACTGGTATAATATATTAGTTGTTTTTTTGTGCGTAGAGATGTGTTTTTTCCCCTTTAAAGAGAGACTTCTATTTTCAAATAGGAATGTGGCTAAAAGACGCCATAAAAACTCATAGAATTCTTCGTTGAGATGTCGGAGACGTAAAACCGTAAAACCATGACAGCCGAATCTGAGTACTAAAAGCTCGGTTCTGTGGGTTTAAAAGAAGGGGGGGAGATGTCAGAATGAAATCCTACCCCCGTTTTTGGGCGGTTTTTACATCATTTGGGTGGATCCAAATTAGCCAAGCTTGATCAAGTATCGTTTGGATTTTAGAAGTTGAAAAAAAAACGCATCCGTTGCACTTGCGTGAGTTCCTTGGCATATATGTACGTATATAATATTCGTTTTCCAAACAAAAAGGGACATTTTCTTCAACAAACCAGCGGCTTGGGCCCTCCAATTTTTGAGGAGTTAATTCACCTGAATCAGGTCCCGGGGTTGTTTTTTTTTGCCCCTATCTGGTTGCCATCCAGGAGTTGCTGGCCTCCCGGATGCCTGGTTTTTCTGAACCAAGGCGGCACTAAAAACCGGCTGTTTTTTAGGGTCAAACGTGGCGGCGGGGGGTTGGTTCAAACGGTTATAGATGTGTTGTTTGGGAGCTACCCTGGCGTTTTTTTGGGTGAAGTTAGCTGGAAGATTTCTTGTTAGTTTTTTGTTTTTATTATTATTATCATTATTTATTATTAATTGTATATATATATATAATTAATTATATTATTATATTATTGGATTTTTTAATTGACTATCGTTTTCATTATGATTGTACCAATGCCATGTAACTTCAAACACACAACATTTGCAGCTAGTGGTTGTCTCTACTTGGAGGATGGTTAAAGGGAAGCTTACGTTTTGGTTCATCCCCATAAAAGATAAACCACTGAAGGTCACAAGTTTGGGTCGTCCGCAAGCATCTTTTGAATGATTGATGAATAATGTCCTATCATACCATGACAACCAATATAATACACGACGTATAAATACCTGCAGGGGCATATGAAATCAATCTTGTGTAAAGCTTTCCAACGTAAGTATAGTAGCATGTTCGTCATGTCATGGACACGAACTGATAGCAGATGATTGGATAAACATGTGAGCAATGAAAAAAAGGTTGTTGGGTCATTGTAATACCCTTGGTTGCACGGATTATTATAGCTCATTGTGAGAGTCCCTATTCACAAACTAGTATAGTGAAACGGCATATGTTTTTTAGTTTGTCTTATTATAATACAAGAAACCTGGTTTGCTGGATTTAGTTTAACCAATGGGTAGTTTGTGCTTCGATTTGAGCCCGTTCAGCACCCAAAAAGCACCCACCTGAAACAACTGAAACACAGAAACATGACAATGAATAGCAAACCAAAAAGTCACCAACAAGGTTTCCAACTCCCAAGTTGTTTTTTGTTGTAGTTGGCTTAAGCCCGACAAACATCCAGCTTGGTGCGGGTAGGCCATGGACGACGGAGCAGCTTAGAGCGGTTTATGGGTTTCGATTTCGAGAGGATTGTTTACTGTTGGTCTAAAATCCCATTGTATTCCCATGGTAGGGATGCTCATCAACTTTACAGTAGGAGCTTATATATACCCACTATGAAAGGTGGGATGACCATCCCCAATATAAGGAGTTTAGACCCCGGAACATTTCAAGAATACTTGAGATCTACGCGATCCAAGCATTTATTTTCTGTTTTATGATGCTGCGGTTGAAATCTGAGCTTTGATTTGCAACGCAACGCGGGTAAAAAGCTCAATCATCCTTCTCTTTTCAAAAGGCTGTAATTTTCTTGAACGCTCTTATTTCTGGCTGTAGTGGTTTGGGTAGTTGGCGGCATCTTAGGCAGTGGCTATTATTTTACTGACCTAAGATAAATTGAATCATGGACAAGATGGACACCTCTTTGCCCTCGAATCTCCCTTGGGGATGCGAAACCCTTTCCAGAAGGTTCAGTGGCATCCTGTGGCAAGTATAGGTGGCTTTAGCTGAAAAGACCCGTGTTTAGCCTATAAAGTCTGGTCAAATTATAGCAGAGGCCTTCGTTGCGGTTCGCTTCGCGCTAAGTCGATTGCTCGACACGGACGTGTCGATCGTAGAGCGCATGGTCACCCAGTCCTGAAAAGGAGGTACTGTGTGGCCTTCAGCGAAGCCCAGCCCATTGGTGCCATATGGGTTGGGCTACCAGCTCCAAGGTATGCGTGCATCCTTAGAGCTGCACGCCAGACTGCTTGGGTGGCGGCACTGCCTTGTTCCAGGCGGTGGTCCGACCTGGAAAAAAGGTTTCCAGGGAGGAAGCGGCCGTGGTCGCTCTGAGCCGCTTGCTCGACAAGGATGCGTCGAGCGTGGTATCCTAGGAGTCGGTTCCAGGCGGTTGCCCGAAAATCAGTTGGGTGAGTTCAAGCGTTTCAAAACAATAGTTGCCTTGGCATGTTGCCCGGCCAGTTTAGTTTAATCCTTTGAGGTCTATAGATTGCAAGTTTAGTTCAATCATGTGAATCGCTAGTTGCCTTGGCGCAGAGTGCTTCAATCGTCGGAACACAGATCAAAACTCCAGGCAGTGCACGACTGGGCTGTTGCCAGTGGCTGCAAGGGTGTGGTGCTCCACGCCTTGCTTTTTGAGAGAAGCAAGGCCTTGGATCCTCGTTTAGAGCCAGATGCACTTCGTCGATACCACCTTTTGTGTAACCAGTGGGCCAATGACTTAGCCGTTTGGACTAATCTTTACCTGCGCCGGCCGTTTGTTAAGGAATTTCAGGAATTTCAGGATTTGGTGGACCATGACAAGCGACAGTTAACTTCCTTTTACCACTTCCAAATTGCTATGAATATTGCAAGAGCCAAGTTGGCTGATGCCGACCAATTGTCGTCCTTTTCTGAACAGGTGCGGCCCACGCAGAGCAGCACAACAGCATTCAGTCAGCTTCAAAACTGGACGGTTTCAGATCCTTGGGTGCGAACAGCACCATCTATGGACTTGACGCAATATGCAGTTTGGGGTAAGATCCTTACGAAACACCTCGTGGCGTGGTTATCACAACTTCAGTGGCCCTCAAACCATGACGCTCCGGATGAGCTTGAGGTCACATGGTTGGAATTGGCGTGCAGTTTTTGGCAGACAGTGGGTTGTTTCATACCGGTCAAGCGACAAGATCAACAAGGTATTTGGAGGGTAATTCACATTGACAACATCACTACTGCGAAGCTTCACCAGGTGAAATTTTCGGAACAAGCAAAGATGTTGAGCCAATAGGTTGATCAACTATGTGACCGCACTGACGCCAGATTGATACCTGATTGCCCTCGAGGCCTTGTGAGAAGCTGCTACGTGATCGGTTCCAAGATACAATCTTCAGGGATGAGGCATGATGCTACGTTGTGCCTACCCACATCAAGCCAACACTCTGACGGTGCTACAAAGCTACTTCAAAAGTCATCGTTCTCAATCCATGGGACCTTTACCTGAATTTGAGATGGTATCGGTGGTTGATGACAATGCATTTTTACAAGATTTAAAGCTGCCGTGGAATGACCGGGCAAAAGTTGCTCATCAAATAAGCAGTAAAGTCAGGGCATGGAAGAAGTGCCCACAGCGGAAGTTGTGTTTCACTTAAATTTTCTCTCTGGGGAGATGTAGATAGATTATAACATGTAAAGAAACACATGCCACATGCTGATCACATGTTGGTTTAGTTTCTGTAGTTTTACAGGCAGGCTTCATGGCAATCTAATACTTCTTTCTAGCCGGCGGGCTTTTGCTACGCTTGGCTCAGTCTGTTCCCAGGTTCTGGCCGGCAGGCCCGCAGCGATGCCTGGAACTTATTTCAAAGATGCTTTGGCTATTGCAGCCAGAGGTTCTTCACGTCTGGGCTTGTAGTTTCCCAAGATTCTCTGGCTATTGCAGCCAGTGGGTCTTGACGTTTGGATATTCGAAATGCTTGAGCTTTTCCTAGGTTGAGTGCGTCCTTATGCCCCTTCCGCCTCTTTGGCTATGGCGCGGGAGGCGATCAGAATCAATATTGCTGATCGCCTCAACTACGGCGACGGCACCGGGCGCGTGTAGGAGGAGGATTTAAAGGCGCATCTTTCCCGATTGCGTAGTGAAGGGTTCCCGTTTCTGAGTGGGGGGTTGGGGGTTGAGCTGTGTTTGGCGACGGTGGGTGTTGTTTCGCCGCCTTGCGCCGCCGACCAGGTTGTTGTTGTTGTTGTTGTTGTTGCTGGTGTTGCTGCTGTTTTTGTTTGGTGGTGGTGGTGGTGCGTCGTTGTTGTTGGCGGTGGCGGTGGTGTTGTTGGTTGTTGGTTGTTGGGTTGTTGGGTTGTTGGTTGTTGGGTTGTTGGTTGTTGGNTGGTTGGTTGGTTGGTTGGTTGTTGTTGTTGCTGTTGGTGTTGGTGTTGTTGCTGTTGTTGGCGTTGTGGTTGTTGTTGATGTTGTTGTCGTCGTTGCTGCTTGTGTTGTTGTTGATGTTGTTGTTGCCGTTGCTGCTGGTGTTGTTGTTGCTGGTGTTGTTGTGACATTTGAACCTTGGATCGCCTGCGGCTTCACCTTGGTCGGGCCGTGGGATGTGCGCCGAGAGTTGGTCAAATTATAGCAGGTTGAAAAACTTGTATTTCCAAAACGGTGGCCACCAGCTCTGAGTTCGAAGTGGGATCAACAAACCTTGGATGCATCGTTCAGTGGTTTGTGGCAGAAACAGGCTACGATGCGTGACTTTCAAAAAATGATCCATGCGCATGCTGATAAGTCATCTGGAAAGCGACAACAGACGTTATCTTTTGGATCGGCGGTATAGTGCGAAGTTTTCTCTTTCAAGTTTCACATAGTCATTTACCTTCCTAAGATGGATTGGTTTGAAGCCATTGCTGCGGACCTCGCTCGCTAGGCCGCCGGGAATAATCGGAGAAAAGGTCAAATTATAGCGACCTTTTTGGCGACCTGCCCCCCAAAATGTAGGGAATATAGGAACGTTAACCCTGGCTATTTCAGAAAAATCTAGGTTGGTGAAATATTATTCCATTTGGCCAGATAAAATATGATACGGCTGTCACAAGGGAATCTTGGAGCTTTTGCATGCACCCCGCCCACCTAGGTCTTTTGACAATCCTATGGAGAATCAAGCAGGAAGCATCAGAGAATCTTCCCCCCACCTAATTTCAAGGTTGCACCCATTGGTTGGTGACAATAATTATGACTGGCCAAATTCAGAATGGTGGATTTTTTCAAAAAAAAACACACCCTATGGTCAAAGTACATGGGACAGTCCCCAAAAGGTGGGCTAACAGGGCTGATGTAAACCAATTTATGGTAACTGTGCCATCTACTTTTACCCTGGTGTAACACCTTCCTTTCCATTAGGGTTTACCATGGCAACTTTGAGGCCATGTGTCGCCTTTGCCGCTGTCACTGCTGCTGCCTCCTTGGGCCTATCACCTGAAGGATTTCGAGCGCGGACACCCTGAGTCGCCATGGCAACCTCACCCGACCTGGGCGCCCAAAATGGTGGTTTAGTAACGGAAATTTCACCGAAATTTCTGGGAAATCTAGGTGAAATATTGTTCCATTTGGCCAGAATCATTGACATGGCGCTGAGTTGTGTAGTTTTTGATCCCCATGTTTCACGGTGCTTTTGGATGGACAACATCCCGTTGGTACAACTGAAGGATATTGCAAATTTCTTGAATTTGTTTAGAGTGATCTTTTACATTTCTACCATGGGATTCATCACCATTTTACCACCATTTTCTTGGGTGGTTCGGCATTCTTTTTCCTTCCTTGAAAAACTTTGGACAATGTTTGAATACTAGGTGGTGACCAACCAGCCGTTGATGGACCAAGAAAGGTGGAAGAACCAAGTGGGCCAAATAGTTGATAGGGGGAAAAAGAACCATCTAGATTGACCTTAACGTTTCGGCTGCCATCCCAACTCGCGCATAATTTTATAGAAGTGTGACTGCAGGTTGTTTTTTGTGGACACATCTGACGGGTAGAATCTGAGTACTGTTACTCTGAACGAAGATATCTAAGCATCAATCTCTCCTTTTCCATCACTTCAAAGGTGAACAAATAAATGTCTCTAAAGATCACTTGAACATCTCCCCCGGAGTCAAGATGTATGAACTCCAGCACCCCCCAGATGACGAAATGTTTATTCTGTCGAATTCCATTCTCATTCTCTGAAAAAAACAACCCATTAAGCTGGGATTGCCAGATCAAAAATTGCAGAACCAAATCACACCATAGACATAAGCTGGTATATTTTTTTGCTCAAACCGGCTATGTTTTAGGTATTTCTTTTCAAAATCAACCTTGAATTGCCACTGCAGATGGCAATTTTGGGAAACAAACAAAAGTCCAGGTGGTTGGATTATATAGGGGATGAAATCCTACCGAGGTATAATCCGGGATTATTTCATAAACCATGACATAAGAATCCCTACCAACCAGTATTAATGGAAAGTAAGGGATGTTGTTGTGTTTTTTTTTCGATGGCTCAGGTGACTCCTGGCTATGCATATTATTTGGCACAACAGCTCTTGCGGTGCCTCACCTCGATCCGACTTGCTGTGAGAATTCGGGATTGTGACGCATTTCAGGAACATGTCGATGGTTTGAAGCTGATGTATTTTTTTCCTGGGTGCTTTTTTATTGTTTGGTTTTAGGGGGTATATTTACATATAGATATTTGATATAAGACTGTTGTTATTTACAGTTTCCTAGGTACAGTATTTGGAATCAAACTCCCCAGTTGTCAATATGGAACTGGACCGTTAGTTCCACATGTAGAGGGAACTGGATCAGAGATAACACTATTCAACACATATTCAACCAACGATGGGTTTTCATTTAATACAGGTGGTTGAGCCTAGGAATACGGCAATTAGAAAGGTATCATAGCTTGGGGATATGCCTGGAAGAGTAAAAACTAACCAGTATTAGTCAGCAACTAATTATTTGTTGATGTGTATTACACCTCTGTAAACTCACATGACTGGCTGGAAACCCAACCATTTTTGAAGATGTAGCTTCTATTAAAAATGGTGATTTTCCATTGCCATATTAGTTTACTGGAGAGCATATACTTGGATGATTCCAGGATTGGTGAGTGATTTAGTGGTTGATTCATTGCAGGATCATGACCGATTCAAGGGATGGCCAGCAGCCCATCAAAAGAAATTGCCTTAGAAGACATTGGCCCCCGGAAAGGTTTCGAAAATACCTCGCGATCGTCATTGATACTTGCCCACAAGTATCCAAAACCACCTTCTCACCCTAGCCCATAGAATGGTTACCAATCCCATCCCCCATAAAATTTTTCTTCCCCCCCAGTCCAACGCGAATCTTTGACGACGAATCTGTTTCGTCACGAATCATGGCGGGCCTTCCTCCACCCGTTTAGGCATAGTAGTGCTTTCGGCTTGTTGGAGCTCGTGAGTACAGCTTGGCCAGTCAGGGGGCCTGATGGATGTCATGGACAGATGTTTAGCTGATCATTAGTTGTTTTGGCCTGTCCTGAATTAGTTTTACAAAACATACGGGATTTTAGGTTCAAGAAGAATTGAACAATCATATAGTACATTTTTTTTCTAAAACTATGAGTATAAACCATGACAGGAGTACCAGCAGACTGGCAATTTATTCCTGTTGAGAGGGGGCCCAAGAAACTTGCCCAGTCGTAGTATAATTGGTCATTCGGTGATTCATGAAAATTTCAACATCCAAATCTTTCCATCGGCACATTATGTCAATCCAAGGTGGTTAGCTTGCTCGCACAGCTGGCTGCACACCTTCGAGAAGGTGCTTTGCTGCGTTTCTTTTTTGATGTCTGTCAAATACTGTGGCAGGTGAGTGTTGTTGTTGTTGTTGTTGTTGTTGTTGTTGTTGTTGTTGTTGTTGTTGTTGTGGTTGCGGTTGCGGTTGCGGTTGTGGTTGTGGTTGTGGTTGTGGTTGTGGTCGTCGCCGTCGGCGTCGTCGTCGTCGTCGTCGTCGTCGTCGTCGTCGTCGCCGTCGCCGCCGCCGTCGTCGTCGTCGTCGTCGTCGTCGTCGTCGTTGTTCTTAAATAGAATAACAGATTCTGTTTTGCCCGTTTTATTGCTGAACATTGAACATCTTGGACCAACAAACTCGCTGATTTCACATTATTTCACAGGAAAATTCAGATCGGGATCTCTGGCAGTCAAATCCAGACGAAGGTGCTGAGCACTACATGCTTTACCCTATAGCTCTAAAACCATTGGTTTGTGAGGTCAATTTCAGCCAATTTCTACACGAAAACCATATACTTCTTTGAACCCAAAGCCATGAAGGTGTGGTTCAGATGATTTCCCTTTTGAAACAGGATAAGTTTCAGGTTCCAGGTGTGTATTTTCCAGGGTGTAAGACATGTCTAATCAAAGCTTCCACCAACAGTTCAAGGGGCATACTGAGGCATCGATATTTTTTTCTCAAATCATCGCCAGATGCCTGGCTTTCATAGTTGGACTTTGCTTCGCAAAGCCCACAAATCTCCCCCAAAGAATGGAACTTATAATTCCCCCTCCAACTTGACAGTCGAGTCGATGAATTTGGGTATACAACATGTTTCCTAAAGCAAAATATGATGACAAACGAAACAATGCAGGTCACTTTTCACAGCCTTTAACATCCCTTGGATTCTGATGAATACGAGCTGGCATCCTCGCATTTGATGAAGATCGGTTTTCCCAGGGCAAAAAAGCTGTTCGTTTTAGCATCCTAGCATTGATCTTTGAGCTATGCAGAAATTTGTACAACTTCCTGGTCCTGCTCCCAATCTGGATATTCCAGTGTCCAGTCACTCCAGTCTTTTCCCCTCACAAACATTTTTATTCATTCTTTCCTGCGCTCGAAGAGATCTGTGCCAGTTCGTGATCGGACAGCTCTCTTGTCGGAAGACAGCTTGGCAGCAGAAGTCATCGCAGCATCCGTCAAGGACGTGATTTGAAGACATATGAAAACATCTAAACAAAAACGAAGCGGAACACATTCCTCGCCCAACATGCTCAATGTATATATTTTCAATTGTTGTCAACCTTGCATGCATCGTTCGAAAAACAACCTTGGACGGATCTCTCCAGATTGTAGCTACCAATTTTGGGGCTAAATGATGAATTTCATGCTATCAGTGGGTGCTGAAAGAGAAGAGAATCTGACAAGGGGATAAAGGGGATAGACTTTTGGCGATATGATATATCTTGTACTCTTGTACTTATGTGTTTATCGTCCATTTTGTCGAAAAAGGACATTCTTTTAGTTGGGAGATTCGTTGAGAGTGTAGTATCTCTTTTGGTTGCTTTAATCTGGTGCCTAGGATTTTTTTTGAAAATCTCACGTCCATCCACTTGAATCAAAAAGGAATCCAATCCCCCCCCAAAAAATGAACCCAGATGTCAGGTTGGAGCGAAGAAAACGCCGACTGAAACTTCACCCGATCCAACCCCGAGAAAGCCCCATTGGCAGTGGTGATGTCTTCGCGAAGGAGTTTCCAGATTTACATCCTTCCTTTTTGCCACCCATGGCAAGGCTAGAGAAGTTGAAGCTCTTTGCAGGTGGGATTTTCTTTAAAAAAAACATGTTCGTCGTTAGTGGTGCTGGACGTCGAAAATTTGAACAAGTATTTAACATCATGATAGGTGATATCACCCCCAAGAGAATGGTAGTTGAGTGGAAGTTTGTGACTGATATCTAGTTAGTTCTGGAGAATTTTGATTGAAGTGAATGATTTTCGAACATTCCCGGAGATTCGGGTCCAGTTTTGCCGTTTATCGTGGCTCTCGTGATTGGTAGGTGTGTCAATGGCCCATGCTGCCTTAACGGCAGCACAGGTGCGCGGGCCAACGGCAGCTTCTGGATGGAAATTTCCTGAGCTTGAGATTTTGATATCACCATGGGGGATCTATATGGGGGTTTCCAAAAATGGTGGTACCCCAAAATGGATGGTGAAAATAATGGAAAACCCTATTAAAATGGATGACTTGGGGGTACCACCATTTAAGGAAACATCCATATGAAGGTTTGATAAGGTTTGCCTGTTTTGATATAGACGTCGTGATATTCGGAGTTTGAGGAACCAGCTACAGCTAGATCACGCTTCGCCCTAAATGATCAGACAAAAAACACGTCGTGCATTAAAAGATGGACTAAAAGTCCCTTTTGTTTGAAAGCAAGTGAAAACGGATCAACGATCTTGAAACAAACAAAGTGATAAGAAATATTGTGAAATTAGATTATGTTTATATATTATTATGATTTTCTGAATTATTTTCAACAGTAATATTGCAGTATCGTGTAACACAATTGAAAAAAAACGTGTGTCCGACTGCCCTTAACCCCCAACTCCCTGAAAACCCCCACTCCCCCCAACACCCGTGCTTCTCGAAGCAGGTGCCTTACTTTGCTATTACTGGCACCTTACTAGGAGCAATGAGGTGTGGTTCCCACAAGAAAGGAAGTGGCGATTTTTTTTTCAAATGCTTATAATAGGTTCTAAGAAAATTTCAAGATTACTGGTACCTGCTTATGAAAGGATTTCCTTTCATATTTGTATTTTGGGGGTATTTGGGGGGTATGTTCAAGGAATTTTCTGAGATAGTAGGTGGTGGTCGAACAAAGATTTCAGAAAATTGGGGAAATGATCGCAATTTGATCACCTAATATGGTTCTAACGGGTGCCTCAACCACCAATGAAGTTATTTTCAGGTCGAATGGTTTAATTCAGAATACTTGTTGCACAAATCAGTGATCAACGCCATCATACATATCCGCGCAAATCACAATATTTTTAGTGTAACATTACTTGCTGGATTAGCCGGATGATCTCATGTAAGTAATAAATCATTAATAGCCGTTGCTTATACTTTTCCTTAGATTCCTTCCTTGACCTGGGTAGTGGTTTCAATCTATATATTTTCGATGTTTAATTACTCCTGTTTGCGGAAGATGAACCTGTCACCATTTTGGCAAGCAAGCATCTTTTTTTTCAAAAAACGGTTGCATTTTCAACCACCACCGACATGGCAAATTATGGATACGTTACGTTGTGAAGCAATACTCCCCCGAAAACTAACATGTCCCCTGAAAATCAATGGTTGGAAGATGTATTTCCTATTCAAATAGTCCCTTTTAAGCGGACATGTTAGTTTTCAGGGGTGTAACAAAGCCCAAGGATTTCCGAAGTTTCGCATCACCGGCGGCCAACGTCGTCCCAACGTCCCATGTCCTGCAGGCATCATGGCTTCGTTCCCTGGGATGGTGATGCGGATGTTTGTGTCACTCGGGCCGGACGTCCACCACCCCAAAAAAGATGGTCAGGTTTTCCGCAGGGTCCAAACTGCGGAAAACCTGGCATTTTCTTGAGGAGTGGTTATGCTTCATCGGTTTATTATTTTGGTTTGAATGATGTAACAGGCGAGCTGAAATCACCACATTTGTTTGGTCCAAATCAGGATCATGATCTTACCAGTAGGTTGAGTCCCAAAGTCAGCAGACATTTGCTTCTCCGGATATTTTTTTTGGGTCTGGGACATGCGTGCAACACTTGTTTTGCAAGGTTTGGCACAGGGAAACCAAAGAAGGCAAGTTTATGAAAAGCCCTTAACAGAGGCCTAATTAGCGGCTTACTAGTGTTCCTATACTGTATTTTTCTCGCTTGACTTGTCACCCAACTTATTCTCATGCATGGTACCCCCGCTGCTCGCATGTTGTGGGCCAATACTAATATATACCGTTGTTACCCGTTTTTTTTGGAAGGTTGTAAGCAGATGACTTTGCGAGCAGGTTTTTTTTGACCAACGCTGGCTTCTAGCCGTTTCATAATTCCTTTTTTTGATGAGGCTCCGGAAAGACAGTCATCCGTAAATCATCTTATTTTCAACTTCCCCTGATTGATATCAATACCTACGCAACACTTTCTTGAGGGAAGGTACGTGCGTTCTTTGAACAACGTGAATCTTTTTGCTTCTGATATTTGAAAATAGGTCATAAAAAGTGAGAGTAGTTTTTGAAAATACCCAACTTTTTTCATGTGCATGTTTTTCTTTCTCATCCGCCTTCTTTTTTTTTGACAAAAAAGCGCCGAAAGTCTGCCGCAAGTCGGCCTGTCGCAAGCCACCCTGTTTCGTCGCATAATACAGGTGGATATCAACGACGAGTTGCGGCTCTTGTTCTTGGTACTCTTGCAGGGTCGAGGTCCAGGTGAAGATTTCCGAGGCGCCGGTGGAGGAAATGGCCTCAAATCCCATGGCTTTCAAAAAAACAAGGAATTCAGGAAATTTAGTTGGAAAGAACAAGGAACCAAAGAACCAGGAACCAAAGATATTAGTTGTATATAAGTACACCAAACTCGTTGGCATGCAAGGGTTGGAGGGGGAAGTTGAGATCACTTCAACTTGCAGGATGAAAAATCGAACTTGAAGCATGGGCCCCTGAAACTGGAGATGAACCAAACTTGGAAACTTTCAGTTTTGAGGGAACTTAAGCTTATGGAATAAGTTCAGAGAGGGTAGCAAGAGTGTTTTTTTTTGAAAAGGAAAAGGGCATCTTAAAAAGGATGTTCCCTTTCCAAGGTGGAACTGAAGATGTTCCCTTTTCCTAACCTGAGGTGATCCTTGTTGACTTCACAGGGCCGCCAAGAATCCAAGAATCTGTAGGTTATTCCAAAACCAAAAACTAGGACACCATCTACTGCAACCAGGCGGTAATCCATGCAAATCCTAAGATGAAGTTCATTTTTTTTAAAGATATATGCAGTTGAATTGGGGCCCCTTTTGGGCCCAAAAGTTTAGGACCACATATTCTGCGGATGAATGACACCCTACTATAAATTCATGGACAATTTGTATTTGCGAATTGATTTTGCCGAATCTTGTCTCTAAACAGTATCTAGCATTGATGTGATACTTGAAGCAGGTTCTTCAAATAGTTCAGCCAGTCTCAACTCAGGTTGACGTTTAACCATACGATACGCGGCAAATCTTTGATAGTCCCTAATGCCCTTAGCCACCTTTAAATTTGGTGAGGTTTTTTATATTATATAACTAACTAAAAGTTAAACCTTGAGCAGGGGACCTAAGTCTTGCCTAGCTGCATTAATATGATTATGATAGGATTGTCCTTTCAACCAGGTACAGTCCAGAACTTTCAGAATAGATACCCGCAATAACCATTAGTCTAACAGGAGTCATCTATCCATTTGTTCCAACACACCCATCATTTTTGCCATATTTTTTTTGTGCTCCATGGAAATTTTTCGAGGGTGACAACAACTTGAGGGGTCAACTTTCCAACCGCCTGTTGCGGTGTGAGGCTCCACCTTGGACTCTCCATATTTCATATCTCTTCGGAGGTGCCAAAAAGGGCCCAAAAAGTGATCCTCTGAGGATGGCATTTTACAAACCACCCTGGAAGTTTTTTTCCCCACCGGTTTCCTGGAAATTTTTAGGGGGGGTTATAAGTTATAACTAGCCCGTATTTTTATAAAGGCTTGAACCTTCATTTCTATGTTTTTTTTTTGGGGGGGTTTCTCCCATTGTTTTCTTCTAGTTTGTTTCAACACACCGAAGTGTAACACACCCCGAGCAACCTTTACCAAGTGGTTTTTTTAGCTGGGATTCCGTTCATAGTTGGGCGTTGCCGGGGGGATTGCCTGTGGTGTAAGGTGTGTTTGTAACTTCCTTGCAAGGATTTACTGGGCCGTACTGTTTTGTGATGAGCAGTCTTGAGCAACAGATTCCATCATTTTATCCGAACCCAAATACCGAGCAAATGAGCAACAAGGTGGCGGTGGTGAGCACCAACCAGTTTAATTCAACAAACCCAACTAACAAGCAACTTGTAGTATGGGATTGACATGGGGGTGTATAGTTGGTCCCAACTGATGTTGGTGAATAGTCCATTGGCTGGAATCCACTTGAAGGATGGTTGTGATATCCTCCCTGAATCTCCCTAATCTTTAAATCAGCTAATGGTTGACGAATTGCATTCCTCTAGACATCCACACACATCCTGAAAAGATATTTGGGCTCCCCAAAAACATACAGATCAAACACTGTTCACCTGAAGAGGTATTTGGATGTCATTTGGGTCAATTGGATTCAATTGGGTTGTTTTCTTTTTGGATACGTTTGAAAAGACTCCTATTGGGAGGTGATGACTTCTTGCCCCGTTGGCGTCAAGATTTCAAGCTAATTTCAATCCATTGAGGTTGCAAGTTTTGGGGACCAAAGTTGACCTTGAACAGGACAGACAGGTGACATACATCTCTCATCTTTCCATGTTATTTTATCGAATAACATAGATTCCATGTTATTCTACAGAATCATAGAGATTGCATGTGTTTTTTTACAATAACATTTTTTCATATGTGTTTTCAGGATCTATGAGAACTTACTTGACTTGTATTTACAAGAATCACCATTTCATTTTGTTGATTATCAAACATCATTGACTTTTCAATCACCTCCTTCGTTTTTGCCAGGGCGCAGCAGGCGTTGAACTCCGCTGGGTTTCGAACTTAACATGGAAGGGAGGGAAGGAACCGCCCACAAAGCCATAGGATCTGAAGGGGACTGGTATACCCTTCCTCCCACAGGATCATATGGGATCACTGGAACATTTCCGTGAATTTAAAGGAAAGGCATCTTGCGGGATCCCATTTTCCACTTCCATGATTGTGAAGAGAAGAGTATTTATAGGTATATTTAGCTACATGAATACTCGATTTTATGCTAAATGTGGGTATCACATACCAGACCCATGTGATCTTATGGGTGAGGGAAAGTCCAAACTTCCTGTTGTCGTGAAGCAACGAGGATTACCAAAGACAACATAAGATCTGAACCATGGCACCCCTTCAATATCTTTGGAACTACTATTGATGGAAAAACATCCTGCACCACCTGGGATGTTTAGATATCCCATATGAATAGTAGGATATTTACTACATCAACTGGTGAACGCCGGATTTCTGAACCATCAACTGGTTAGTTGATGCTCTCCCTTCCCAGGTTCGAGCTCTGGGCCAACGCCGAACGACCATTGACTTTCAAGTTGTCGTTGAGGTACCCGGGAAAAAACAACAATAACGGGAGATTTTTCAGGGAAAAACCGGGAGATTCAAAGATACGAAATTGGTTGGTATAATCCAAGGTTGTTTCAACACACCTTTGGAACACACCCCTAAACTGGCCCTAAACCTTTACCAACAGGCTGTAAAGGGATTCCTTTCATAGTTCTCTAGGGGGATTGGTTGGGGTGTGCTCTAAGGGTGTGTTGTAACTTCCTTGGATATAAGTTGGTGGTATGTCCTAAAAATTGTGCTCAGCTTCAGGGTGTGGGGTGCGGGAGTGTTTGTGACCGAAAAAAATCCAGCCATAAATTGAGACACGCTCATATATGTCGTGTATCTTATTTGACATCAATCATATTTGGCCACAAAGCGATTCGATGTCGTCGTTTTTTCAAATCTATTTTGGTGAAAGGCAATGAATGTGCAAGACGTCTGTGACCCATGTTTGCCGCAATTTGAATCACCTGGTACATATATAGCTATAACTATTGGCCTTGATTTACATCCACCTTCCACTGGTTCCATGCAGCGAGGGAGTCGCCACGAGTGTCAGAACCTCGAGTTGGTGATGTGAAAGATGATGATTGGATGGCTTGGATTTGCTTCGTTGGTGTTTTCTTTTTTTTAAACGGTTCTATATGAATCCCAGGGGGATGAAAATTAAAATCACCATGAAAAATGAACACCACCATTTTAGGGAGAAACAAAAGACTGTTTTGTTGTCACTTTTTTCTTTCAGCATCAAACAACAAGCAAATCCAAGGTTGAGATGGTTGAGATGGTGAAGTTCAATAGTTCATCATTTTGTTGCACGAGTTAAAAAGGTGGAAAAAGACATGGAAGATAAAGATACGAGGCAGATTTGCCAAATGGGACGGGAATGTTTTTACTGACATTTACGGGAGAAAATAGAAAAACACCCTCAACATTCACTCTCTGTGTGTGTGAGATGAGATTTTGCCCTTGATGTTGTTGTTTTTTTTTAACGAATTGCTCAGCACACAAAATGTGGTCAAAGAACTCAGGCCTGGGAAGATGTATGGCTATCCTTACATGGACATTTGGTCGGGATCTCAAGAAATTTGCTCTCATTCTCAAAAAATGTGACTTTCCAAAAGATGGATGCTTTATGGAAGAAAGTTAGGCCTTTTTTTCGAGGTGGGTTGCAAGGTTGGTTTTAAAAGATGTTATCAGATCTACCCTCCCTGAAAACACCAGTTCGCACCTGCAAATCAGATGGTTGGAAGACTCATTTCCTTTTGGACAGGCCTTTTGGCAGGTGCTATGTTTGTTTCAGGGAGTGTATGAATTACACGCTCAATATACTCATGATATCAAATTCCAAATACAATTATATAATACATGATTTGAATATATACATCTAACATGTGCAAGTGCTGAAGGCGCCGCGCCTTCAGTGCGAAACATCAAAGGTTTATCCTCGCTTTGCTTATGTTAAACCTTCCAGGTTTTTTCGCAACCAGCATCATCAGTCGTCACCTCTGAGGTTTTGCCATTACTGGGAACATGGTGACTTCTCTCTCCAATCAGCCAACTATGGTGTTGGTTTACCACGAGAGGTACGTGACACGTGATGTCCCTGTGTGTTGAAGGTGAGTGAATCACGAAAGCCCCCATTCCGAAGTAAAAAATTGAAAGCCTGAAGATGGAGTAGGAATCGGGAGTATACAACTTGCACAGATGTGGACACTTATGTCGTTTCTCTCCAATTTGTTGAACTTCACTGTAAAGATTTGCTCAAAACATGAGGAGATTCCTCTGCACCAGGGTGCACCCTGTTGTTGTTGTTGTTGTTGTTGTTGTTGTTGTTGTTGTTGTTGTGGTCGTCCTCGTCGTCGTCGCTCATTCATTGCCCTCGCAGGTGGTCTTTCCTCGGAGGAAGCTCTTCTTCAATGGCTTGACGTTCGGCGGCCCGAAGGCTTGAAGATTTGGTACCATTTTCTCAGATGGCTTCATGTGTGGTTTATTTACACTACTGGATGGTGGTTTCAAGTATTTTTTATTTTCATACCTACTTGGGGACATGATCCAATTTGGCTAATATTTTTCAGATGGGTTGAAACCACCTTATGTCAAAAAACGGCTACATTACATGGGAAAATTGGTAGATATGTACATACACCAGCATTTGGATTTGTGGTGGACAATGATAAACGCGAAACATCACCACAAATAAACCAGAAATTACCACGAGATACAAATTCTTGTAAGTATACCGGCAAACAACGAAATACTATGGCGGGGATGTTTCGATTCCTAATATTGTTGGCTGAGAAATCCTGAAATAGCTGGGATATAGCTGAGCCCCTGCAATTACTAGCATAAGCACCTATCAATTCGTGCAGGATTTTTGTTCCTCAACATTCTCGGATTTGAAGAGGGTCCAGGGGTCAAAACGTAGATGCAATGTGCTCTTTCAAAGGTACTTGGATGATCCAAGGGATTGAAGAGCTTAACTGGTAAGCTAAAACTGGGTCATACCACACCCGATTTAGAAGTAGGTTTTAAACGCCCAGGATGCCATTGGGCAACTGAGTCAATTTTTTTCGGGATCCTGGGATATCCTCCTGGTGACTGGAATCCTAGGGGGGGAAACATTCCCAAGTTATAAGTCAGACATTTCCTAACTTGTTCCATCCAAGTAGGCTATAGTTTCAGATTTTCAGGACACCTCGTCATCAAACAACTGATAAGGTGTCTGCTATCTACACCTCAAAAAAACGACTGTCCAAATTGTCCAATTATTGGAACCTCAGATGAAATTTGATTTCATGGTCAAAGTCACCAACTGCGCCAAGCAAGCTGTGCTTCAATATTTCGAAGTTGTGAACGATGGTGGAAAACGCAGGGGTTATAAGTCATGCCACCCATAGAATGGGGGGGAAATCAAACTTGATGCTATATTGCTGGTGAAATTTTGAGTGATTCTCCCTTAACATTTAACTTATGAAGTTTGGGTTGGCGTCATACTGTAAATGACACCCCGAGGTCATGACGATACCGAAAAATGTCACACCGAGGTTGTGGAGCTTTGGAAATCCCGTCCAAGCGATCGTGAACTACTACAAAGGCAGACCAGGGAGGATGAAGGGTCAGGAGGTGAAGCGGCTTATGGAAGGACGTTCCTTTTGTTTGGGGCAGGGAGGAAACGGTTTTTTTGATTACAAGAACGACTATATACAATCTCTCCCAAGATGAGTTCACAGAAATGTTTTGGTGAGATTTTCCTAAAGCTCAGATTCGTTGGCCGCCAATCAGTGACCTTTGGCATCACAAGTAAACAAACTTCAATATATGATATATAATTACAGCTTAATTCAGGTCCATGGTCGGTAGTTGTTTGTTACAGTTTCTCTTGAACTACACCAGCTACGACTCAATAGAGCATGATTGCATTCAATACAGAGGTGGGAGGTGTTTGTTGCGAGGGTTGGCGCTGTTTTCTGTTGAAATCCTTCTGTACTTGTGAGAATCACTCCCTCAAGGTGTGTCTTTTTCAGAAAGATCTATACATATACATGATTATACGTATTGATAATTGTAAATATATCTATATGTAAATACACATGGGTCAGCATTCTGGTACCCCCAGCACCAACCAATAGCAAGATTCCGACCCACCCGGCCACTGAAAGACAGGAAGTTTGTCACCTGAATCTGGTTGTTCTATACAGACGGGCTATACTATACTATCTCAATTATATACAGATTGATGTTCATAAGCTATGAAATAAGGGTCCCTATTGACGAACCAAGATCTTAATGGAAGGGCAAACGTTTACACCCCTGAAGATTAACATGGAACATAATTATGGAGGTTTGGTTCCGATCCTTTTCGTTTCTAAATGGGTGATTTGTAGGTTCCAGCCGTTCATCTTCCAGGGTTTAACGGCAGCAATTTTTTTTGCATGTCATTTTTCAATATTTTTCATCCGCCAGAAAGCAATGCACTCGAGAAATGTGTGGGACATGCCACCTTTCACAGGCTTCCGCAGACGCGGGAAGGGATAGGGATGGTGAATGTTTGGTGCCGGGAAGAATGACCAAAAGACATGGTGAACGTATGGTGGTTAAAGGTAAAAGCGGTATACATGATCATTCCCCCAAAATCATGATAGAATATGCATTAATGTGGAATTGGATAGTCCCCCAGGTCAACTAACAGAAAAGAACATTGAACATTGGGTATGTATTTGAAGATGGCTATACATCATGTATCGTCAAGTCATGAGGTATGCAGATTTCTTCAATGAACTCGTTGAGCTTCTAAGTGTGAATTTCCTATACTTATAGGTTGTTTGGTGCTCACATTAAGACTAATCACCAGCGCAATAGGCTTACTGAAGAAGAAGCATTTCACAATCCTTTATTCTATACACATGTGAAAGCTAAGATGGAACTTTCACATGGCAAAGATTCTAGAAGAAGAGAGAGAGAGAGGAACATGATTTGAAAATCATCATCATCATCATCATCATCATCATCATCATCATCATCATCATCATCATCATCATCATGGCTTTGGGTTCCATTTGTACTCTTCATGGGTATAATCCATTTGTACAAGGGAACCATGGGATGCTTTGTTTTTCTCTGTGTTGCGGGGAAAGGTCGTTGAAGTCCCCAATAAGCTTTGGTCCAGCTTGAGTGATGCATTTCAAGTGATGCATCCACTATTGGATGCGCCTCCCCAAGGATTTTTATCCAAAGATATGTTTTTGATGGACCCAAGATCTTGCATCAGTTGATATATCCAAGTAGACACACAACTGAGAATGTGCATACGTTGTACATGAACAGTGTTCCAATAATCATTGTGACAATTCAATGAACTCCTCGTTGGACAACTGCAGCAGCCTTATCGTCATGACGCCCTCTCTCGAGGCAAGAGAGACAATATTCCGAAGCCACAGAACGAGATCACTTCAGTGGTCCCTTTGAACCGGGGGGGGGGGGGGGTGAAACGGTCGTGTGGTGTTGGGTTTGTGCTCGTTTTTGTTTTTTTGTCGTGGTGATTGTGAGTTGTTAGCTAGTTGGCTAGTTGCTATGTGTTTCGGGCCAGACTTAGTACTATCAGGAGTGAAGAAGACCTTCATTTATCAGACTATCGTATATACAAGTGGATCTACAAAATGTGTTGGGTTTTCATTTTTCAATTTTTTTCCACACTCCACAGGAGATGATAAGAAATTGCGAACAAAAAACCAGTTGATTTGCAATATCTGGATTTGAGGGCCGGGTCGATGTTGGGTAGCATGATATGGCATCACCTTTTCGATAATTGCTATGGTGAACCCCCGCCAATTCCTTTAAAAAAAAGGGTGACTCCCTTTTACCCTGAAAATTCACCTATAATTCCCCTGAAAATTCACGGCTGAACCTGAAATCACCCGTTTTGAAAACGAAAATCATCTGAAACCAAACCTCCATGACTTGGGGTTCCAGCTATGGTGGTAACTCAAATATTTTTTATTTTCATCCCGAAACTTGGGGAAAGATGAACCCATTTTGACTAATATTTTTCCATAGGGTTGAAACCACCAACTAGTCAAGGCATAGTCAGAAGCGCAGCTTCCAGTCCTTTTTCCAGCCAGGTTCCACGGATTGTACCAACCTGGCTGACACCTTCTCCTTCGCGAGCCCTATGAAGCCTGGCCCGCCCGCCGTGCGGGTTTCACAGAAAAGACACAAAAAGCTCGGTCAGTGGTAATTTTCAAGTATTTGGACTTACTCGTACTAACAATAGTTGCTAACTACTTACTAATTGGGATGATCCTCCAAAAAATACGCCAGAGAATTCCCTGCAAAGCCTGAAGCAATAGTACATCATATACTTGAAGATATCTTGAAGGATTTGCTATCAAAAGCAGTGTTTCTACAAGGTAGGACCCTACTAGATATACATAGAGAAGTAGGATTATAACTCCATTGGTAGGGCTTATAACTCCATGTTACCCATTTATATGGCCATTTATAGGGGCTATAACTGCATTTATAACGATCGTAGGGGCCCACATTGTAGGCTTGCTCCCACTTTCCCTGCTGGAGCCATTTTCTGAGGATATGAGTGCCGCAAACCTCCTTTCCGTGGCGCGGTCGGGTGGATGGCCCACAATTTGAACAACTCACCTTGGCGATGGCCCAAAGCGCACAACTTCATCATGAAGTATCCTAGTCCTACCCTCTAAACATGTCGCTGTATGGAAATCGTTGATTTCTCCCATCAACATTATTGCTGATCTTTACAATCCATGAACCATGTTTTGCTTGAACATTGAAAACAACCCTTCAGGTCAACCAGAGAGTTGTTTGTTTCTGTCGTTCATAGATATGGGTATTTGGTGAGTATGGGTGTCTCCAAAATGAGGGAATCCCACAAAATCCATTAGGTTCTTATGGCTTTTCGTGTTGAAATACATCATCTCTTCCTAGGTCCATAGGATTTTTTTTATTGTTTTTCTGTTGGGGTCAACACAAAATTGATCTGGGCTTACAAGTGATCCTTTAAGGATCAGGGAACCGATATTAAAACCAACCTTAAAAGAATCAGGCTTGTACTGCCGAAGCGCAAAATTTATTGGATCATGGATGGTATGTACTTTTGAAGAGTTTTACCCTGCTAAGAAAATGAACCAATGTCGACCCTGTTTTGGGACTATCTCAAAATTCACTTTCATCGAACCCAACCATCAATATTCAGGGGATATGTTAGTTTTCCGGGAGGTATGTCCAAATGTTAAACCCTGCAATTGACAAGCAACTTCACGTGGTTTATCAAGGACTTCACGGTCATGACCCCTCACCTGTATCCGCCGCATGCTATGTGCAGGTGAAGTCATTCTTGTTGCTGCAGAATGCCCGGTGGGCCCTAAATCCAGGTGCAAAGTCATCGGGAAATGTTCGTTCATGAATAGAATAACCACAAGGGGTTGGGACTGGAAAGGGGTTGGGACTGGATTACATAAATACTAACATATATGTGTGTTTTTGTTTGTTTTGTTTTGGCAAGTCTTTATTTGCTGTGTTTTGTTTTGTTTGCATGTTTGTTGTTTTGCACCAGGTGACACGAGAGAAGAACTGTCAGTTCGCTAACAGGGAAGAAATTGACACAACAAATTGGAGATTTGGTTCATCAAGGGGTGGTACTCCCGTGAAATAGTATGGTTATTGGTTGGGTAAAATTGAGGTGAAGGGGGAGACGGATAATCTGGTAGAGATGTCAAGAGAATCAAAAACAACTGCCATGATGCCTGATGATGTAATGTCCTATGAATATCCCCTTTAAAATGATGGTTCAAAGACAACTTTCCGTTTAAATTGGTCCCTTTTCAGGGGACGTGTTAGTTTTCGGAGGTGTAATAAAACGTGGTACTTTTTTCTGGAAGTGTAGTTTTTATCATCCAATTCATGTACGACTTAGGCAGGACGGGGATATTATGTTGCCATCATCCAAATAGGTGGTCTGACAGAAAGGTCCTTCCGTTGTTTCACATGATTTTCGTCACCCATTTGATCAGTGGCAATCAGTCAAGCAATCTTTGAAGTTTGTTTATCATGAAGTGACTGATGTGAACTGCCATTCGGGATTTTGCCCCTCTTCGGGGATGCGCTTTTTGAAACTTCATTGAGTGATTCACCATCTAGAGATGCACGATAATGAATACAGCACCAGGGGTTTTGACACAAAATCACGCACAGCTCAAACTTAACAAGACCCCCAAAAATGCCTGGAAGATTGCAGGACAAACAAATCATATGGTCGGCATAACCGCTATCTTCGACGGATTCGAGCGCCGGAAAAGTCCGTTGTTGCGTTGCCCAGATCCTGTGGAGGGAGAAGGCTACTATCAGGCCATGCTTCGAGTGTTGTGTGTTGTGTATTGAAGCCTTGTCACCCCAAAAGTTGCTTTTTTACTGAAAGATTTGGTTAAAATCACCTTCTCCTCCGAAGCTATGAGGATATGTTTGCACCCTTAGGAATTTTTTAGGTCCTGTAAACAAACCAGAAAGAGGTTTGCAGCTAAGAAGTCACATACAATTAGGGTGGCGATCAACAGAGTGATTTTTTGACGATCCCTTGGAGCCCAATGGATTTCAGAGGTCACTTTGAAAAGATGTGTTTTTTTTTTTTGAGAAGCCAGCTTCGTGAAAAAGGTATCCTGATAGCCAAGCAGAAGATAATGTCAGGGAATGATTGATTTATCCACTTTTTCTTTGTTTAGTTGGTGATTTTTTTACGGATTCTACCATCGGATTCATCACGATGATTTAAACCACCATTTGGGGAAATATTTTAATGTTTTTCCCAAGCACCAAACAGTCGCAAATCCAAGTTACAAGGCCTTTCGCGAAGCGCGGGCGCAAAACTTGTCAGGGACACCTAATAGAAGGTGGAGGTTGAGGAGGTGGACGGGTGGAGGTAACGTTACCTTCAGCATCTTAAAAGGGTTGACCTCCATTGATATCTAACATAGATACCCCAACATGATGGTTTGGAAAAGATGGACTCCTTTCAAGTATGTTTTTTTTTGGGGGGTATCCATGTTAGTTTTCGGGGGAGTAACCTCCCTGAAACTCACATAGCCTTGGGTAAAATTTGCAAGGATGACAGCTTTAGGAAAGGTTCCATCTGGGATACTTTGAAGCTTGTTCATGATAGAACCTCGATCCCTACAGTCATTTGAAACTTATAGAAACATATTCGAGAATCGTTCTACACCCTGTATGAATATTATGAATGTACGAATCACTAGAATTCAGCTGTTTTACCCAACACAGAACCAAGTCCTCAACATTCTGAAGATGTAACTGTATTTATGTATCTCACCAAATTACTATTATTTCCCAAAGTGGATTTTGCAGTGATGGAATGCCCAGGGAATTCCCTTACAATCACCACCATTTGGAGTGACCAGCCCAGATTTGTTGCCTGTTTGGTACTTCAACTTCCTGAAGGATGTAGAGATACTGTTGATGGTTCAGAAATCCCAAACAACCACCTGAGATATAGATAAAACCCTGCAAAAAAAAGATCAACTACCAACCTCAACTGGTGAGTTGATCCCGGATTTCGAACGAACCATCAACAGTACCACCCCCCCATGTTTTCAGATACACACAAGGCGTCACCAAGGTGTAGAAAACCTGACATTTTACCGGAACCGAGGTTTCCCCTAAGCGACTTGGGACCATTGGTGCCCCATGTCACCTTTGAGGTGGATGGAGATTTGGGATGAGAGAAACGATGAACAGAATCGACTCTGAGGGTTTGCTATAGTGGCCTTGTTAATGATGATGTTTAAGGCCGGGACGTATTTTCCACCCTGACTCTGGTACAAAGATGGTTCATATCGGCGATATTTGAAAACACCTGGTGACATGGGACAGAAATGTATAATCTCATAGATGTGGAGCAAATATTATTGGAATCTATTTTTCCTGCTATGAGGCCAGTGAGATGATAGAAGTCAGCCATGGCAAGTTTAGGGAAGGAAGTCACAGTGTATACATAGATATACTGTATATAGATTATAACTGTGCACCTTCATTCTTGAGGTCCATGGTTTTTTTTCCCGCAGGATCATAATACACAAAGTTCAATATGTTAGAAAGCTATCGTAACAAAGCGGGCTGTGATAGCTTTGTAACTTGGATGAAATCATGGAATGACTGGATTCCAATACCAGGTCTACCAAGTCCTTTGACCACTCCAGCAGGCTTTAAAAAGGCCTGTTTTGTGAAGCTCAAATTTGGAGAATTTGGGCATTTTGTTCTTGTTTGCTGCATATAGGTTGTCTTTTTTGGAATAAAAATATACTTGAAGTATGGGCCCATACGCCAAGTTTATCCTTTCTTTGGTGGAAACTACAATCCCACCCAGTAACACAAAAGGAAGGTTTAGCTTGGGATCCCCTACTAAAAATGTGATAATCCTGGTGGTGACTGGCATCCTGACTGGGGGGGTAGATCTAAAGAATCCGCTTTAAAGCCAATTTTTGTGCTCCCCAAACCACCAATCCATCTGGGGAAAGATCGCGATCGCCTGGGCAGGTTTTGGACACCTCCGATTTACTAGTGCACGGGAACTCGGGTTTCAAGAAACTGAAAGTGAAAGTGGTTGGTCCCAAGTTCCAGTAACCTTTGGAAGGAAATCACCTCTGTTTTGAAGGGAATTTGGGCGTTCTTAGGTTGAAGCCACAGGTACATCCACGGTGGGTTGTTTCCAAACTTGCAAACACATGTTGCTAACTTCCATGGCACACCTGTAGCCCTCAGTGATCAATCTAGGATTCTTCATGAAAGAGTCATAGATTTTTGGAACTTTGCATCATTGACGTCCAGCTATTGGTTGCAACGCTGTATTTCTTCGACTAGGGTAGCAAATTTGGAAATCCAAATGTTTCCAACTATGAAAGGGATTGTCATGAAATGTAAACATTTCTTACCTCAGGTGTCCTAATCGAAGGTATACATTTGAGTGTTATGGTTTGCTACTTGACTATGTCCCAAATCCAGGGAACTACTTGATGTTGGGTGAATTGGTGGCGTATGCCTACCAACATACTCATATGGGAAAAAATCCCATACAAACCCTGAAGAGTTGATACATGTTAATGATCTCAGAAATCCCAAGGTCAAGGTCCTATAACCATTCTCATCATAGCAATCCTATATGTCCCAGATGCTCGTTTTATGGATGTTTTTTCACCAACATTTAACACAATTTACGCCAAATGTAGGGCAATATTCCATACATGGAGCATCTGGGATATACATGTGTGGGTGTGTCAAAAATTAGGTGTACAACCCTTCAAAACCACAACGTTTTTTTTGACCTAGGCCAGGCAGTAATCAGATCTTACATCACCTAAGTCAGGCAAGGCGGGTTTGAACATACGAACAAACGGGTGGCGTCGAACAATTTACGCCCCTGAAAACCAACGGCTGGATACCCAAAATCATGGGCCTTGGAAACGGTAACGGGACCCTTGAACAATTTGAAACATGGCAATTTTTGGTATCAATTTGTTAGATTTCTGGGGTGCAAGGAAAAACCGGGTGGTGTCAGAGTTGGGGGGCAGAATGTGGTGGAAAGGTGGGTGAAAACAAATGTTGTGAAGATGAACACATGTCACATGTCATTGGATAATATTTTTTCAGAGTTTTGTAGAGTTCAGATGTGTTTTCTGTAGATTGAGGGCTAGGTTTGGTAAGTCATCAAAGGTCATTTTAAACATACAGTACATATAAACGATAAGTACTCACACTTGTTCAGCACTTCTTTATAGACATAGAGAAATACTTACATAGTTTTCGTGGTTCTAAAAAAACGTTGACCTGGAGGAAGATTTCCAGTTTGCTTGATCCTTTTGAGCTGGTTCGAAGCCACCAATTATCTAGAACAACCTTCAGTATCTACACTTGGCAAAATGTTGGTAGTCTCTTAGACCCTACCAGGACAAGTAAGAACAATACTTTGCCAGGCTTTCACGGTCGCCCAAGTGGATCAGAGTCTGGAACAACCGGCAATATCTACACTTGCCAATTTTTTCTATTTCAAAACTGGTTGGCCTTGGAATTCCAGTTGTGTGCTACTGTATAAAACTTCTACCACAAATTCTAGTGTCAGCAGGTACCTTCCAAGTAACGGTGTTTCGAACCCGGGCGGAAGGTGTTGTTTAGTGACACCCGTTGCCCATAAGTTTGGCACCACTTATATCGAGGGTTCGGGTCAATAAACCATGGGAACAGTTCGCCATCCATTTTCACCCTGTAACAAAGCTGGAGCTGTGAAGGCTACATTGGTGTTGCAGTCGCCCAGTGGTGGAATGTGTGAGTTGCTATTGCTCGCAATGCCAGTTCAACAGGTGGGGGAGCAATGAAGGGAACCAAGTTCAGGGGAGAAGTGCTCCAGAAAGTCCTTGGATGAAATGACTGGGTCGCCCCGCTTATAGGGAGTTCGCCTATAAATCTATATTGAATCTGAAATCAAAGATTGGTGACATTATATGCGAAGAAATTAACCACCTGTTTAAGGGGTTTCGACTTACTTGTTGAGATGACGAACAAATACATGGCATACCTTGGGGGATATATCCAAAACCATCCCAACCGTGGCACTTTTGGGCAGGTTTCTTTTTGGGATCCATTTTAAACATGGAACAAATTCATGGGAAGGTCATTTCTGGCATCCTGGGTTTCGGGGACCAGCCTTGGCACCCATACTACTTTATGTAGTGATTTTCTATCCGAAGGTTGGCGGCCCCTTGGAGTGAAAGTTTCATTCTACGATTTTTTTTGTGGTCGACCGACTCGACTTTCAAAACAGCGGGGTTCTAAGGACCTAAGGTTTTTGCGCAAAAATGGAGACACACCGGATATACACCCTGGAAGCATGAACCCATTTTGAACCCAAAGTCATGGAGGTTTGGAAGATGATTTTCCATCTCAAGTGGGTGACTTTTAGTAATTTTCGGGGGTGTACTCTCCGGCAAAAGAAGAAATCGTCGGCTGGAAAATCCCAGTACTACGCTATTTACCAGAGGAAAGTTTCGGGTATGTTTGAAGGGTATACCCCCCGATGAAATTTAAGATAGATGACCAAAATGGACATGTCTGAAAAGAGATACCTGATGCCTTTTACAAACCATCATTTTTGGTATCCATGTTGGAGTTCCAGGGTGTATATTTTTGTATTTACATACCTACACAAGCCGCCTGACAGATCCTTCATAGTAGTCTAAGATTCTGCCCAAGTTTCCCCAATTCTCTCACCACTTGACCACTTGATCACCTTGATTCGGACCGTGTTGATTGTCAGAGATGTGAAGTTCAAAGGAAATCTTTGGAACCGGCCAACCTCAAGCATGCTGGAAAACATGGAAGTTTTCTTTTAAACTAAAGTTTATTTTTTTGTTTGAATTGACCTGAGATTGACAGAAGATGGTTTACAAGAGAACACAGAGCCTTAAAATTCTGTTTCATGTCATCCTGGTGGTGACGAGCCAGCAGAGGGGGGGTAGATCCGACAGATAAAGTAAATCCAAGCGCAGCTCCTTAGTCTCTCTCCACAGGAGTCGTCTCGTTCCCTGTTCGGAGCTTAGCAAAAACCTACCGAAGGGGAGAAGACTTGTAGATCCTGCTGTTGATGGTTCAGAAATCCAGCTAAACACGGAAGGTCAACGATAGTTTGTCTGTTCTGGGTGATTAGCCAAATGTCTTCCAAGGGTAGTTATATAAAGATGTTATAGCATGGCAAGATCCCAAGCCGGTATTTTCTTTTCCAAGGAGTCATTCTTAGTTTTGTTGTTGGTGTATGTAGCATTGGCATGCGTTTCCCACCCAGAACTCCAGTCACCACATTTTTAGGCTTGGGGATCCGGGGTCACTCACCTTGCCACTCTTACGGGGTGCGGTGCGGAAGCACATCAAATATACACTGTATATTCTCGTTTGCTTGAAGCGACCATCGTCTGAAATTGGAGTAGTTAATAGTTATATAGTTTTAGTTTGCTGTGAATAGCCATAGTCACAAACCATGTCAAGAAAATAATGTACTTCAGGGGTGTGTGCGGCAATTCTAAAATCCTTATAGTCAAACTAAAAGGACCATTGGAGGATCATCCCAGGACTTGTAAGTGGTTAGGATCACCCCCATTCATAAGCCATGGAAAGCCCTATGTGTAAGGGGTCCAACCCGATCCTTAGGGGACTTAAGATCACCATAGATCTTAACCACTTAGTAACTGGGACAATCCTCCAAGTCACCACAGATGCTTCCTTTTTCACGACTCCTAAGGGGACATCGTGCAGCGGTGTCGGCAGTGTCGTTGATGGAACAACTTGTAGAGGTGTCGAGACCGTTGCATGGTTTCAATGGGGTGAAAAACCCACAGGGTTTGAAAATGAAGCAGTCCTTAAACTTTGGGGGATTCAAAACAATAATATACATATATATATACACACATGTATATATATATATACGTATACTTACATAGTATCAAAGTGTATATAACCCCCTAAGCTTTCATCATTTCATCCTGCTTAAAGAAAAAAAATCTGCGATCAGTCGCAGCCCAAAAACACAAATCATCAAATCTCTCCAAGAAAACTCATGGTGCTGGACATTTCGCTCAAGTCGGTGGGGGTGGTTGTTGACACGGTGACACAGCCAGTGGCACTTTTTCGCGGCGACATGGGTCGTGTCCATCCGTGGATTGATGATTGGGACCTTTGGAAGCAATCTATTTGCCCGAAAAAACGGGACGTCACATGAGGGTGGTAAAAATGGTGAGCAATGAACAAAAAGGGTAAATGGTTTCGTAGGATATATATAGGGTGTTTGATGTAATTTTTTGTGCTGTGAAAGCTGAAGGTTTATCATGGAATTACGGAACGATCACTTCCATGAAATCCTGTATTCTCCGGGCAAACTAACATGGCGATCGCTGGAAAATCAGCCATTTTTGATAGGAGATGTATCTACAAATGGTTGTTTTTCTATTGCCATGTGATTTTTCGGGGTGTATTCTTACACATATCTTTAATCATGAAGTGGACGCATCTATCTTGGATAGACCTGTAGCAAAAGAGATAGTCCAGCATTGCCTAAGATGTTCATAGACTCATAGACTGGTTCTAGATGAGGCCATATAGATTTTACATGGCTAGTATCCCTTGAATCAAAGTACTAGGGCCATTGCCACCCCTAAGTTTGGCGGGTTTACGTACAGGGCATAGACGCTAGATTTGGCCAATATCATGGGAGCTGTTGGCATTTGTTGCACAGTGTCACTGTCAAGTCAAGGGTCAATATGGTGGTTTGGGGTGTGAATTCTATACAACTCCTCAACCAGTTCTTGCGAGTGACCCAAAATTGGGTGTTTTTTTCGTGACCTTTTCTGGGTTTAAGTGACCTCCATTTGGGCGATGAAAGGGTAACTTGGATGAAGCCGGAAGTGATTAATCCTCTTGGATTCTCAGGCAGTATATCGAAACCACCAAACTAAACTGCGAGTGTTTTTTTGAAAAGGATTCTCTTTAGCACTGAGTAGTGGTTGGAACTCTTTTTTATCCATGTTTGAGAAAATGGTCCAATTTGACCAATATTTTTCAGATATGTTGAAACCACGAACTAGAGTACTGTGGAAGGAATGAAAGCAGATGGTAGTTTGACTGGGTGACAAAGATTTCATGGGAAATACTTGGATCTTGGGCAATTTTGGCTCAAGCTGCAGCTAGATTTTTTCCTCAGTGAAGACGAACGCTGTGTGGTAGGCAGGGCCAATGGGGTTTAGACGTGGGTACTTGGAGGATGTTAGTAAGTGATTAGGAACCTCAATTTATAAGCCTTTTAGGCCATTTGGAAGGGGAACAACCCCAGTTAGGAGACTTACGAACTATAGCTGCTTACTGCTTACTGGGATGATCCTCCAAGTACTCGTGGGGGGGTACAGGTCAGAGGCCCGTGGAGGAAATTCCATAGGTTTTTGATGTAGTTCTTGGAAAGGAGGATTTTTGAATTGTGATGTTACTTTACCAGAGGGAACCGGCTGAAGTTGATATCGCGTTCCGAAGTCAAAAGATACAGTAGGATAAAGTTGAAGAAACCTACATAAGTCATCATATCTATCAGATGGGCTGATGGGCTTGTAAAATTTGTAAAATGACTCGCTTTTTGTCGACCCTCAAAAACGGCAGTGTGAAAGGGGGTTTAAATTGAAGCTGTTTCCGGATGCCACATATATGTAGATATTATATACTATACTTGACCCTCAAAGGCAGTGTATCATGAAGAAAGACACCAGCCATTCCAAGATAAATCTTTTGAGAGTCAAAAACAAACCGGAGTCATTTTTACAAGCCCATCTGACTCTCTCAATTCTGAAGCCTTCAAAGTGTCCTTTTTTCCCAGCTTTTTTGTCCACACTTCTATCTAGAAGTCTTTGTAAGTCTCTATATTCTACACCTCCCTCTCCCCCAAAAAGTAATCCAAACGATAAGACATCACCCAAAAAAAACAGAAATATCGAGAAAAAAACGCAACGAGCAGAAATCAACCAAACCACCAAATTATCTTCATATTATCTTCACAACCAAAAAATGCAGGCAATTATGGCTTTCAAGCGCATCTTGCCATTGGCGCTGCTGTTGTTGGCTGTTCGACAGCTGACCTTCGTCCCTTCTCCCAGCGCTGCACCGCGTGTGTCGCCCGAGCTGCGCGCTGCCGAGGCCGCGGCCGTGGCAACAGCCATGTCCATGGCCAACGCGGCACCAGCCATGGCTACCTGGGGTGAAGGGTCGGAACCAGGACAAAACATTGATCCGGATTCCACGGAGTATTACAACCGTAACCCTGGTTGAAGTGGAAGTTTTTTTTTGTGGTTTTGGAAACAAACCAACAAAAAGTCTTGAGTTTTTTTTGTTTGGTTTTTTGGATTGATTTTGTTTGTTTGTTTGGATGTTTGTGTTCCCAAAAATGCTTTTTGGTATATATATAGAAACCCTGTGTGTGTGTTTTTTTTTGAGGGAGGAGGAGAGGAGAGATGTTTTTTTCTTTTGAAAGTATGGACAACGGTGTGGGTGGGGAAGGGAGGTTCCAAGGAGAAACCATGAAGGGGGCTCAAATGGGTTTGGGATCTGCCAAAACGATTCGGTTTGGAACGTGAATCATGTATGCAGAGTAAATCCAAGACGAGCACTCGTTAGAAATGAGTTTGTTTCTCGATCCGTTCAATATGTATAAAAGGTCTACATCCTTAAAACATCTGAAATACTGTTGATGCACAAAAAACTGCAACCTGCACCACTTGGCATGTATAAAACCCTGTAAATTTTTGGGATAAACTACCAACCTCACCTGGTGAACGCCGGATTTCTGAACCATCAACAGTATTTTTCAAAATGAGCTCTCAAAAAATGCAGTTATTGAAAAGTTTCCATCCTTACCCTCCCTAAAACTAACAGCTCGCCCCTGAAAATGGATGGTTGGAATACTAGTTACTCGTTTCCCTTTGGGGCCCGGTCCATTTTCAGGTTCTTTTTGCTGTTAGTTTCAGGGAGGGTATAGTTTTGGGATTTATGATTAAGGAATAATATCCCTGCTTCCCCCCCCCCTCGAAAAAAAAAGAAAAAAGTATATAAACTAGTTGGTGGTTTCAAAGATTTTTCATTTTCACCCCTATTTGGGGAAGATTCCCAATTTGACTAATATTTTTCAAGTGGGTTGAAACCACCAACCAGTTTTGAATGAACGTTTTGGCTTGGCTGATTTTCCATCCTTAATAAGCCAGCAGCCTTTAAAAGATTTTAAAAGGCACCCCGGTAACCCGAACTCCAAGGCAAAGTGTTGAATGCCACAGCGATTTGCCTTACCTTTGCCGTCTTCCTCTTCGGCTTGGTGGTAAGCCAAGCACGTAAACTCGTGGAGAACAAGTGGCTGAACTGAGGGATGAGGAAATCTTGAAATGGATGTGAAGCCTGGAGGAGTATCTTGGCTATAAGGGCATAAGCAATTTTATCAACTGGGTGGGTAGGTTTCTTTTATATTTTTTTAATGTTCACCCCTTGAATTGGGGAAGATGAACCCATTTTTGACGAGCATTTTTTAAGAGGGTGAAAACCACCAACTAGTAAAAAAGCATGGGAGGACATAGTCTATAGTGGTTAAGTTAAAAAAGGGGTTTCCATACACTGATGGTGAAGGTTCAGGTTTTGTTGGGTGTGTCTCAAAATTAGGAACGCCTTCAGGGATCACTTAGTATACTTAGGCGGCCTCTCGTTTTTTTTGAATGAGTGACTATAATATTGTTACTCTGTTTCCGGAATGTCTCCATCAACTTGAGCTGAAACTTTGCGAAACAAATAAACCCCCCAAAACTGACATGGAAGCCAACAATAATAGTTGAAAGACCATTTCGATCCATTTCGCTTTTCAATATGGGTGGGGGGGTGCTTTCAAAGGCTGTTTCAGTCCTTCGTCTTCGGGGGTGTATTGGGTATATTCGGGGTCCCCAAACCCTAAAACAGTGTGTAAATTATCTATTCAATTTTATGGAAATCAACCCTATATTCACCTTTATCCACTGTGAACCAGTGTTTTGGCAGGATCCACACGGTGTATATATAATATATCATTCTCCTGCGAATTCTCCTTGTACTTGTTGCGCAACACCGAGGTTGACGGGATTTAACGTTCGCCGGGCTGGCTCGCAGCCTCGCTTCCATCTGTTTTTTTTTCGACTTGCTGAGACTCCGCATTCCCAAAACTCACCGAGAGGTCCATGCGGATCAGTCAAAGGAGGCGGACCTGTTTGTAACAAGCGTCCGAAAAAAAAAGGAACCTTTCTGGCGGCGCAGTTTGGGAGGCTTTGTTTTTTCTTTTTTTTCGCATTAGCATTCGTTTCGTTTTTTTTTTCTTGGCGGACTTTTAGAAGATTCGTGGTTACTTTAGATCTTCACAATCTTGGAAGGCACTTTGTTTGAAGGGATTTCTGTTTATTTATATTTTTGAGGTGCATCCGACAGCGGGATTTTGCAGGAAAAGTGCAAGGTTGGAATCACCCCCACAGTTGACCACAGGAATACCAATGCTGCCACTTGCCCCACGGAGAAATGGCCAGCCTTATTTCAGAGATTCTCCACCACCATGATCCCTTAGCCTGAGGATCCGTTTGTAAGTCCTAAGAATCCGGGATTTCCCCCATGACCATCAATCCTACTTGGTCTGGATTCTTAGGGTTCATGAAGCCTTGAAGGTTGCATTTTCATGAGATTCCCATGAAGATTAGACTATGACCACCGCCAAGGACGATGATATACCCAAGAAACCACAGACCTCTGAGCCGCTGGGCACCTTGGAACTGCCGGAAGGGGTGTGTGTTCTCAGGCGCTGGAGTAACCCAGTTTTGAGACCTAAAGTCTGCCAAGAAAAGAAAGTCATTGGATCCTCTTCTTGGAGAAATGTTCTGACTAAGCAATGCAGACCCATATTTGATACATTTTCATAACTTCCAACATTATTTCAACTGAAGCATCTATATACTTTGTCTCTAACATTACATACGTTCAGCAATCAACTGTAGGGAATCAGCCCAGATGATGACATGTTTCCAGGTAGCATTGACCCTCAATGATTTTGCGCCGGATTAGTGGGTAAAAATATTTCAATTTAACTAGACCGCTGCAGGGGTTGGAGATTTGTTCCCTTGCACATTTTCGGGGAACAAGCCGCCACATAAATATCTTGGCTGCGCTTTGTGATAAGCAAATTAGCAACGACGATGACCATTGTCCCTACTAAATGACGAGCAAATGAGCACTTGGTTCGGGGTTGAGCACCAACTCGTTATGAGGATGTTTCCTTAAATGGTGGTACCCCCAAATCATCCGTTAAAAAATAGGGTGTTGCATTATAAACCATCCATTTTGGGATACCCCTATTTTAGGAAACCCCCATATGTAATATGTATAGGCATAGATTTATTAGTTTCCAGGCTATTTTGTTTTGATTGCCAAACCTGCAGTCTCACTGGTTAGACCAAGAAAAAAATCGCAACCCATTGTTTGGGTTTATCAAAAAGCAGATGGGAAGCTAACCTGGTTTTTTCCATTGCGATTCATTGGGGATGATTGCAATTCATGTGGATTTCAGCATTCAGAATCCCTAGATGCCAACCAGTGGTTTCATGCCAACGGTTTTTCACGCCATACTCGGAGAACTAATTGCATCCAATTGCAAGGAGGGTGCGCTCATTGTAGTAAGATATATAATATATGTATAATATGGCTCTTGTTCTTGGATTTGGTGAGGGCTTATAGTTTGATTGATGGAAGAAATCCGTCATCACCTGGGATGTATGTGCATGTATAAATGTTATATATGTACATATAAAGAACCCTCGAAAAAAATGGATTGAGTACCCAACTCAATTGATAAATTAGCAGCATTTCTGAACTACCAACAACATGTTTGTTTTCTTTTCCCTATAAAATGTTGCAATCCAAATGTATCCCTTTCAGGCTATAGCCTAGCAGAGAAATTTGCCATGGTTGGAGTCTTAGAGACCATCACAATTGGTTCCCTCCTGTTTTTTGTGAGAGTCCTGGCGGCAATTAGATGGGGCAGGGCGGGTATATGTATGTGTATATACCTGGAACCTGTTTGTCCTCTATTTTTGAAGGTCAACCCCTCAAAACAAGGTCTTTTCCAACCAAAACAAGGGTCATTTGGGTTCCAGGTATATATTTACTGTATTTGTAAATTATTCTTTTGATAGTAGGATAAACTGATAAACTTCCAACCAAAACCGGTGAACGCCGGATTTCTGAAGCATCAGCAGTATGAGAAAGTCAATTCGAAGCTCCAGCCCAGCACTATTTTTGGCCCTTAGTTCCTGGAATTTAAGGGTACAACCCCCCCAGGTAAAAGAAGGCCTTACTAAAGGGTTATGAATCACCGTTGTCCCTGAATAATCCCTGGGGCGATACAAGGTGGACCCTTACTACTGGTAGTTATAAATTAAGTTATAACCCCCTATAAATTGACCAAAAAACAAGGGTAACTGGGTTTTTGTTCACCTCTATACGTGGAGTTACAATCCTACTTATAACTGGATGGTAGGGCACCACCTTCAATTTCCAAGCCGCACCACTGTGCCTTGACCTTAGGACGAAGTAAGTTTCTGCAACGGAAAGATCTCAGTCCCAGACAGGTGAATGCCACCCTCTGTGGAGCTTTCTTGTGACATGGCCCCGTTTTTTTGTGGGCCCGGGATGGTGCTTTGTTCCGAGAGAAATGATGAGTTTCGTCATCAATCAGTTCTGTTTTTTTAAGATTGGTGGAATCAATCTAAAAGATAACAGGAATCAACAGTTGATGGAAGATGGTTGCAATCAGTGTTTCTGTCGATCAAAATTGCGCGGTCGCTCAAAATCCATTAAGGTTTTCCCTTAATAGATTTGACACGATTTGGCCATGTGGCTATGGGCGTTTCAGCTTTAAGAGCCCCTTCGTTTCCATGGATGGTGGCATACATCTTGGTCCCTTCAAAGGGTATGGTCCTCCCCAGCTAGGCTTGAACATACAACTAGTAGTACTTTGGGGGGGTTGCGATAGGATGCATATAATATATGTAAAATAGATTTATAATATGTACGTAAATATACATGACAGGTATAATGGTACATGTCTATAAGTAGACACAACGAAATATTTTACATACGTGTATGCTTATATTGATGGGATATTCTGCCGAACTGAAGCTGAGCCAAGTGTAGCTCTTTGGCTTTATTCACACCTTCTCGCATTTTTCCATCAATCACACCACGGAAATATATTCCATGAGAAGCTGCGTTGAAGACCTGGTCATCTTATGTTGCAAGCTGTTTACTTCTTGGTTGATTTCTTGGTTGGCTGGCTGTTGTCTTGGTTGGGTGGTTCATTCAGAAGGCTCCCATATGATATATCATTTGATCCCTATGAGATTTGATGGTTCCTGAACGCTGGTGATCAACCATCAAAAGGAATATAATCAAATCCATCATAGGAGAAACTCAACGAAAAAATCCCGGCCTTCTGTAACTGCTTTGCTTCAAGGATTTTCTTCTAAAAATGAAGCTTCCCGGAACATTCGTTCATTTTTTGTTTGGGGTTTTATGTCGTAGCTTTGCATCTTTTTTGGAAACATCGGATTCTTAAAATTCATGAAAAACAGGAATTTCCATAAATCTTCCCATTTTTGGAGGGTTCATTTCCAATGCAAATATATGAAATGATGAATGTGTAGGGGATTTCTTCTATATTCAGTGCATTGCGAGTTGTTCGGGTTGGTTCGTGTCATGACTCATCTCACCCCTTTTTTTTGAAGGTTGGCGCCTTTGTTTATTCTGATCCAAAAATCCTACTATGACACCCTCATCGAATTTCGTGGGTTCCTTGGAGCTGGATCTCCATTTGGAAACCCGGTGTACCGTTTTTTTAAGGCAACTGGATTGCTGGTTTTAAGGGTAAAGTTGATGGAAATTGACAGCAACTTGTTTTCAGGGTGGTTGTTTTTTTTCCCGAGGCCCATAATATGCAGGTTTTGTGTCGTTTTGGTTTGAAAGCTCGATTCATCAAGGAGTTCTTTGGGGATCAAGTCTTGGTAGATGGTTTTCATTGATGTTTTTACTGATTTTCACCATAAAGATTGACGAAGATTGTAAAGTATATGAGCATATTTCTTTATCAAAATTGGGTGGCAACAAAAAACTCCACTTTGACATCCCCAGCTGATATCTCAGTGTGCATGTTGTTTGGAGAGTGAGGTCATTACAACTTGTATCTAACCATACGAACGGTGCTGGAACGGGGACAAACAACTTCAAACTACAAACTACAAAGCACCAATTTTTAGGTCCCTTATGGTTACACATCAGTTTTGAGGGGTATATTTCGGGATGCTCCCCCACCCAGGGTTCCAGTCACCACCAGGATACTCGCACTTTTTTAGTAGTAGGGTCCGGGATCCTTTACTTCCCAATGTCACTCGGAGGGGGAGTATCCCAAGGTGTAGTATGTATCTATTGACATCTTTTTACTGCAGTAAAGGATATGTGATATAGCTAAGAGTTTGTCATTGGCTTCAGTTGGTGGTTCACTATCCTATATGCTCATAGTTTAGAAGAGATTTATAGGGACACAAAAACACTCCCGTCAACTAATATAGCCATGGAAAATCCACCGGTTAGATGGTATTTACTAGGAACGATGGTGATTCTCCCTAGCTACGTTAGTTTTACCAGAGCGTAAAATGGACTTTCAAAGGCCTACTAAATAGAACCACTTGGCCTCGTGCCAATCTCCAGCAGGTTGAAACCCGAGCAACATAGCATCGGAAGCTACGTGAATTTGTCACTGCTTTCTCCTACAAAGTGCCATGGACAGCACTACTCTTTACATCTCGTCGTCCCCTTTCAGGTGGTTTAGTATAGACATCCAAGTTTTTCAGAATGGCTATTCACTAAAATTTGGGCTGGTGAAGTGTTTATGTATATAAATTAGCCAGAAATATAAATTAATGGTGGAATTTCAGCCATTTCTTCAGGTGATGATAAACCATGATCAACCAACTTCCTGAACCATGGTGGTTTGGTTAGGGGAAATCTTCCGTTGACATGAATTTTGTTTCCTGCAGTTGAACTTGGTACATTGGAACAGGTGCATGGTCTGATTTGATCAAAGGGAAAAAATGGGTACCCTTGGGAGAGTACCCGAGATATATACCAAAAAAAAATATATGGATTATGTAATGGTTGTACAAGGCAATATGGGGTAATATTGGGGGAACAACTGCTAGGGTACCCTCCCAAGGGTACCCAAAATTTCCCTTTGATTTGATCAATAAGCTCCGGGATTATTCTTTGGAGATGAACGAAAGATGGTGAGGAAAGGGAAACATCTCGCTGTTCTAGTTGATCAGTGAAACAACACTGTTTTTTGTTTTGTAAATTATATACCTACTGTATATGCTACCCTATAATATGTACATTTATAATATCTAGTCTTCATATATGAATAAATATGGGATTTATAATATAATAGGCCTTTTATTGGAACTGATATTTTTTTTCGTGGCTCAATTGACATCATCCATGGTCAATCCATTGGGGAATCATCTCAAAATGACCTGACACTTCCTCCCTGAAACTAACATTTTCGCCCCTAAGAAAATTGATGCTTGGCAGATGAAATCTTTTTTTTTTGTGGGGGGATGGCCAATTTCAGCCTGAAAGGGGACTCATGTTCATAACTTCTGGGACATACAAGCATGTTATCATAACCCATCAAGCGATGAATGCATGTTGTTGTTGGCCTCAACCTATCTCCCCACCCGAAACGTGGCTACATTTCGGGGTCGGACCCAAGGTTTACATGGGACTATGAGCAAGCATCAAATCCTGCAGCCAAAGTGAAGCTCGGTTGTGCTTGGTGCAAGATATTTTTATGACTGAAGAAAATGTCCATCTGAAAAAAAAACAGATGAATGAAACTCCTTCAACATAAATATAGAACTCATGCGATTTTTCAACCGAGGCTTAAATTTCAAGGGGTGTAATTTCAAAGCCACAAAGATTCCAACACAAACATCAAGAAAATTGATCCGAACCAACGACCAAACTGTTTGGTTACGATGGGCGATGTTGTGATTTAAGATCCACATGGTATCTGACGGGGTTCAACACACTGTACTTGTCTCAAAACGCAACTTGTTTGGAAATAGTTGAGATGATTTCCCAAGAACAAAGATCAATGAACTTAGGTGTAATATCCCCTGCTGTGATATCTCTGCTGTTGTGTTTTGATGTTTCTGTTAATTCATGTAATTATCTGTTGATCAATCTTGGCCTGAAAAGGGAAGATTGCTTGAAAGGAAACCCCCAAAATGAATTTGTTTCATTTCCCAGAAAATTCGGTAGAGTAGACCTCACTGACATCTGAGGTTTTGTTGAAGGGGTGATGAATTATCCCCAACAAAAGAGCCACCCAAGTTCACCCTTGGTTGAATATGCCTTTAGCTCACCTCAGCTTATCCAATTAGAAATGTTTTTTTTTGAGACCGGAGCCTGTAAATGTCCTTTTTTTTGCTGTGGTTTTTCAGCCAGAAAAAAAGTGTCCAAATGAAGCAACGATCATTTGGGTTCCAGGTAGCTCAAATGAAGGTCGGGTAAAAACAGATGGGTTATTCAATAGGAACCTGCATGGCCGGCCATCTCCAAGGAATCCAACGCTGCATGATACATGGGAGTGGCATGATGATGAATGAGGAGAAGACGACAACACAACTTCTGCTAGGGCTTCGAAGGTTCTTGAAACCAGGACTGCTTGGCATGTGGGGTTTGGTGGTTTTTATGTATCCCATACCATCCATGCATGGCATATTTACCTTCATCTGGTTGATTTTTATGGTAAATGTAGGTAAATAATACCATACATAATACATGGATGGTATGGGCATTGTTGTTCCAAGCCCGATATTAGGAGGAGATTGGAATGAGAAACAATGATAACTATTTGCCAATCTCGAATCCGCATCACTATCAAGATACGCAGTTGATTTTTAGAGTGTCTTTTCTGAAGCAGAGCACTAGACTATCATGAAGCAGAGTTTTGTTTTCAGAGATCTAGTGCAGTTCTAAGTGCCCGAATCAATCCTGAAGTTTTCTCCACTTGTCATGCCCATGTCATGAAATCACCTGGCAATTCTTTGTGCCCTTTTTGGGATGGTTCAGTGACCCGTTCAAAGGTTAAGTGACCTCCAAATAGGGGATAAAAAGGTCACATTGAATGGCAGATATTAAAAAAAAAAAACTTCCATTTGCTCCTGCCACTGGAGAGGAGCACTGCCAGCATTTGCCAACTACAACTCCTACGACCTGGTGAAACTCAAGTGGTTCAACAAACGAAGCGCCGGCCACACGACATCATGGACGTTGAGTAGGATGGAGATTTGCTCCGAGATGTATTGGAGAAGATGAACATTTGAAGACGGGACCTGATGTTCGATCCATCCACGCGAAGTGTTATGTTTCAGTTGGATGATTTCAAATCAGTACACATAATACATAAAACTTGAGAACACATGCGAAAAAAACATAGCAGGTTCTAGCAATTTCAGTGATGACATCCTATTCTTCTGTTTTTTTGGTTCCAGTTGACGTCAGAAGCCTGATGAAAATCGAGTTTCACATGAAGTAGTTTGTTTCATCCTTGAGTGCAGAAATGGCCAACGTTGCTTGCACACTTCGTGTGTTGAACATTTTTCGAAGGGTCAAAATGTTTGAATCATCCAGTGGATGGTTGTGAAAAAAAGGTCATGATTTGGTGGCGCTTTCACAAGTTTCGAGAAATCCTAAAAGGCTGTTCTTCTTGATGTTAGGGACTTTGGTTCCAACACCTGTCTGAAAAAACCTGTAATGATTGCCTAATTTTGTCGACAATTTCCACATTTTCCATCATGTCAAGCTTTGGGTTCATCGTACTGGCTTGTCCACCCAGATTTTGGGAAGCTTATTTCATGACGAATCAAATGGTAGTAGCTTTTGGCTACGAGCTATGCTAAGAGTTTCCCGACTAATAATGTAAATTTGTCTACTTTCAGTGAAACAAACTCCTAGTCTAGAGGATCCATGTATGGTATATTTACCCAGATTTGGCATGTATGGCAAATGCAGGTAAACATACGTACCGTACACGGATCCTATGGGTACAGAAAAACCTTTCAGCTAGCGGAAAAAACTCAGATATTTTGTTGGCAAAACTCTCCTCAACAACCTCCCGCCTTTTGACAGGGATCATTTTTCATGGGACCGACCATTTCGGGTGGGGGGTATCAAGCAAACAGGCTCCAGCACCATTAAGCACCCGTGGCCCATTCCCAAGCAGACAGCCGCAATGCCATTGTCCGAGCCGATGAAAGCGGCCATCGTGTTGGCTATCGTGATGGCTGTGGTGGCGGCTGTGCTGGGCGAGGCGATTGCCAATGCCGCGCAAGTCCTTGCCAGTGCGTTGGGGGCAAAACCAGTCGCTACCTACGCTGGTGTTGGAGGCTTCGCAGGCGGTTTCTTTGAGGACTTGGTCCAAGTCGTCAAAGAAACCGCCTGCGACCTTGTGCGTGTCATCTTGGCCACGGCAAACATGTTGAAAAACCACCTGCCGCCTGCCACTGATTGCAGGTGCAACTGCCTTTGCACTAAGCCTACCTTCATGAGGTTGCAAAACGTGAGAGCCAAGGAAGTGCCGTTTCACCGCTGTAGCTTCAACGCACAGTACAGACAGCGGGTGAGACAGACATACTGATAGAAAACAAATCGGTCGGGGGGATCAAACAAGCAGCAAATGTATGGTGAACATCTCAGGGCTTTCCCTTAATAAAAGGATGCCTTGTTCGGGTTGGTATGATAATGACTCCTCTTTGGACAAATTTCAATCAAGAAATGATGAAATGGTTGCAACAAATTGGTGTCTCTTCGCCCCTTCTGCAGACCCGCCAGGTCGCAGATCAAGCTTATCGAATAGAGGTCAACGGAAGGGCAAGGGGAAGGACTGACTCAATGACGACTTCGCATGAAAGATCCAGGTGAGGGTTTTTTTTCATGGTGTAAACACAAACGAAATGAATTGAAATGAGGGGCTTGAAGGTTCGATGATTTTCACCTAATTGTGGTTGACGAATTTCTGTGGAATTTCTCGGAACAAAATCCAGATCAAATCAAGGAGGCACCTTTCTTTGGTCTTTTCTCGCCTATGCAAAGCAGATTCCTGTGCGTGATACCTTCGAATCACTGTCAGGGATAACTCTGGAGTTTTGTTGAACCAACCATTCACTGGGTTTACTTTTGGCATAGGAACCACTTGTTAAATTGTAATCTGTATACACTCTTTTGATTTCCAAGCCGTTATTCAATAGGAACACGTATTTCCGCCAGGTATCCAGTTGCGTGTGTCGCCTAAAGCGCCTAGGCAGGGACCAATCTCCGAGGGGTTCGCAGGGGTGGGCGCTTTTCCCACATTCGTAAGGAGTTCTTCTTATATGATAAACTATGACGGGAAGATGAAACAAATTGCAGTTGCTGCATCTGAGACACATATAGATGGAAATAGCACGCTGATACCATGTTTTGGAAAGGTATTAAGCGCTTGTTGTATCAGATTTCATTCCACGTCGATTCCGCTTCGTGTTTTAAACATTTGTTTTTTCACATTTGCCCATGTTCTTAGTTTTTCCTCATAGTTTTCATTTTGCCATTATTTCAGATCATGCTGTCCTCATTCGTGCTACGTTCTAACATTTTCTCATTTTTTTTCACGCCACCCTCGATCAAAACAAAAACACTGGAGATCTCACTGATATGATTGATTTTACTGTTGATTATTCACGGAAATTTGGGATTTGAGACTTGAGATGGATAATCGAGAATATGGATAAGTATGAATAAATCAACAACCAGTAGCTGTCAATAGCTATAGATACTCTGGGATGGTTTCTTATGACTGCTGGTCAAGGGTGTTGCCGCTTCGCTGGACGATATGTCAGGCTTGTCTCTTCAATGGGTGGCTGAAGACAGGTGGCCAGGGTGCCAGCAGTTTGGTGGGGGTTTTAAACACCACCTAGGCGACTAGCTTCTGGTTTCAAGGATTTTTGGAATGTGTAAACGCAAAAATTTGCTTGAGTTGTTTTACCCCAACTTTGCACACATGTCCCAATTTGGATTGGCCAACAAAAACCGCCAACTAGCCCAAGCACTTGATATCAGATATGTTTTAGATCGGGTTAATGGTGTAATCGCGTACTCTCTTGAGGTTGGTTGATGGTCTCATTTTGGGCCATCAGCAGCATCCATTGATTGGATGTTTACCGTGTCAACATCCCATCCAGAAATCCATGGCGAAGTATCCAGTTTCGAAAATATGGCAAACTCATCTAGGTGGTGGTTTCAAATATTGTTTATTTTCACCCCTACTTGGGGAAGATTCCCATTTTGACTGATATTTTTCAAATGGGTTGAAACTACCAACTAGTCACGATATCATACCTACAAAACCCCCCTTGTGGCGTTACAAGACAATGTTTGTGCAGATTTTTCCCACAGGCTCGCAGTGACCAAAACTCGGATTATTTGCTGTATGTAGGGAATTATACATTCCCCCTAGTGATATGGGAGTGTTTCATGAGCAAGTACAAGGATCCCTGTTAACTAATCAGTATATATAATGGAATGTCAGAATGGTTTCAGAAGCCATGAAATCTGGATCTCCAAAAACACAATCATTACTTCATGGAATATCATGTCAGGGTATTGGTGCCTTTGTTTAGGTAGCTTAAGATGTTGACAACCATTGGAGGCAACTCGTTCCAAGTATGTCAGTATTTGCCTTCTCTGCCAGGTCTTGAGGAGTTTGCGCGCCCCGAAAAGGGAAAAAAAAACGGCCCCCGAAAACAGCTTCGCGGCTTCGCAGTTGACAAGTTGTTGACAAGGTATGTTGATGCTGCAGTCCAATCAAGCGAAGCATTGTTAGGTCGTAAAGTCATGTGGCTCGTTCGTTTGAAAGTTTTGCACTTTTTGTATATGGGTTTCATACTTCAAAAAAAAAACTACATCGCAGGTTGGTGATCTTTGGCAACAGGATGCAACAGGAATGATTTGTTGGTACTTGATCCAGCCAAGGCTTTACCTTTGTACCATCACAATCAACTATTCACGTGGGTAAATATACCAGTCCCCTGCATTGTATGGGAACATAACACTTTTATCTTCCCCTTTTTATCGCTTCATTCGATACTGCGAGGAGCGAAGAATTCCAGGTCCTCCACCTTTTCAGTCTCGCCGGCTGCATGTTGATGGAACAATGTCCGATGGGAATTGGAAACGCAACAAACCTTGTAGGCATCAAGACATAGTGAAACTGAGAATGTTAAACAAAGTTCACCTATAAACTTCAGGAAAACACTCCGGCAAACTGACATAGCAATAGAAAAACCGTTGTTTTGATGGTAATGTGATTTCTTCTTGGAGACTTTGCTTCACAATACTTTTCCATGAAACTACACCCCCAAAATTGAACAATTCGCCCCTCAAAAACAAGATGATTGGAAGACAAACCTTTCCTCTAAAAATGGGGGGGGTCCCTTTTCAGGGACAACATGGTAAACATGGGGGGTGTATTATATATTTCACAAAGCCATACCTGGATGTCCATGGTACTTAGTAAGTGGATTATAACCCATACATCAGTAGGTTGGATACGTCCCCATAAATAGGTTATAAACCAACTTTGCAAACTATATCTTTACTAACTTCCATCGACACCCTGGTAGACATAGCAAGTGTTAACTTCCTCTCCAATTTTTCAGCCAGGCTTGAAAGTGATATGCCACCCACAGAGACGGCGGAGCGAGGTTTGGGGATGGTACCTGTGAGTTGTTTTCACCCGAAAACCCCCGCTGAAAACTAACATATTCCCTGAAATTTTATGGTCGGAAGAAGAAATTTCCATTTAAAACCCATAGGATACATGTATGGTATATTTACCTACATTTGGTTGATTTTTGTGGTCAATGTATATATACCATACATGGATGGGATGGGAAATGGTCCCTTTTCAGGGGACATGGTAAATTTTCGAGCGGGCAATCCTGGTGATTGATTTTGATAAGGGATGAACAACTATCCAGTCAGTTTTATGGGTTTTTCGGCATGCGTAAACCCTGCTGTTGCAGTGGGAGTTTGTCATCATCACTGAGATTTACTGAGGGACCTCTAAAAAAACTTCGAAAAATCCAGGGTTAAGGTGCTGGATACGGTGTTTCGGCAGGACTAAATAATTGGGAATGTTTAACAATCCACAAATATCTGGATTCTTACAACCCCAACGAAAACTTGATGGAATGTCCTGGATGAGTTTTTGTTGGGTTCCTGTAAATTGACATCTGGCAGCACTTCCACATGGGATCGTGAACAAGACCGGTTTTGAAGATCCCCATGTTGTATATGTTCGAACCGTTCCTGATTGATACTCCGGAAAAATTCTACCAGTCAAGGATGGTAGCTCTTTCCTGTACGACTGGTTTTATACATATCAGGATGGCCCCGAACAACTTTTTCTTCCTGAATATGGCCTTATGAGGTCTTTCAAAGCCTGGGGTTGACGTATATACACCCACAAAGCAAGTATAGGTCACTTGTATAGGGACAAGTTTGGCTTGGTTTTTGCATCATGGGTTGAATGCATCACGCGGCCCCAGTGTTTATGAATATACACACCATTTAGAACTTGGCCAGTTTATTGGGTTAATTACTAGGATGATATAGATATCAACACAGAGGAGAAAACATATAAGTTGAGGCAGATGCATGGTGTTTTTTTTTTACATGCCCGACATTCGGAAACATTCTCATGAGGTTTCTCACAAAGACATTCTACTGTCTTGAGATGCTCGAATCGAAAAGTTTTCACAAAGAGACAAATGTTGGCTTCGCTGCCCTGTTGTCTCCACTGAAAGTGAGGAAAAAGTGGCGGAAATTATGATTTCTTTCCACCACAAGGTCATGCCCCCTTGGTTAAGAAGATTTGCTGTGGGTCGAAATTTGTTTGACTGCTCTATAGCTGAAACAATGCAAAAACATGCAAAAAGAGAAGAAATAATCATTGTTTGAGTTGTATGTGGGGATTCTACCCGATTCTACCTCTCTTTGGGAATAGAGTGTAATCCGCTATCCGAAGCCCCTATCAAGCAACCTGTATTTCAAAATTTCATGGCCCACCGGCCGCCGGTCAAGAAATCATGATCCCATGATAACACAGGCTCTGGTGTTCGCGGTCGTGGTCGTGGTCGTGGCCGTGGCCGAACTGGGCGTGGCAGAACGGCAGCAGCTGACCAAGCGGTTGATGCCCCAGGCGCTTGCGGTGGTCTCAAGGTGGTTTCCAGCATTTTTGGTGTCCCAGCAGGAGAATTCTATCTATACATTCTATATATATTATATTGTTTTTCTATACTGTAAATTGCTATTGAAACTTGAAAAACACAAACAGAGTGCTGCATTGCTCATACTTGTGTTATACAGGGAGTCATACAACCTTTGGCTATAATTGAGATTAGGCCACCTCATGGGGGATCCTCACTACCCGACCAGATTTTTAAGGAAATGGGATCCTGGATATATTTTTCCTGACTAAGAAGAATAGGCTTTCTTAGCAACTTGATAGGAAACCCATAGGGAAGATTATAGGATTCCCACCCTTGTGCAGCCCCTCCCCTTTGAGAGTCCTATCAAAATTGTTGATTCGGTTTAAGGATCGGGATGACCTCCCAGCATCGTGGCGAATTGTTCTAACGGCCAGATTATCTTTCAGGTAATTTTTTTACCAGTGGATTCGCCCTTGTGGCAAGAATCTATTGGTTATTATTTGGGTTACAGTAGTTCAACTTACCTGATGATCTTAACCATAATGCAGCATGATTAGAAATCAGCATTGTATCATTTACAACCTCATGTTACTTTGCAAAAAAATCCTGATATAGGATTATCACTGTTTTGAAGTGGTGGCTCGCTTCTCCTCCCTTTGGGGACATCAGGTGTCTCTGGTGTCACCGATGCATCGAGTTCTTTACCCAACCGAAGGGTTTCCGTGGATTCCAAGGAGCCAGTTGTCAAGTGCCTTGGCTTCTCGATCGTTTTCCGGTTTGGGTTCCGGTAGGTAGGGCCTGGAGGAACCTCAGAATCCCACAGAAATTGGTGGTTTTTGGAGTTTAGGGTGTTAACTGGGATGTCCTGCTGGTACTTAGTCACTGGATGATAATCCCTGTAGAAGTAGGTTGGATACGTCCCCATAAATAGGCTATAGACCAACTTACTAACGAGTTTCTAACTTTCATGGACACCCTAGCAGTCATTAGTCATCAATTCTCACAGCTTTCTGATCAGGTTAAACCTCAACGAATCGTTGAGGTTTGAAGAAAGACCCATCGAACAGTGTACTTAGTTCAAAGAACCAATTGAAATATCAGAGTCAGCAGAGGTTACACCCCTGAAATTTAACATAGCCCCTGAAAAATGATGGTTGGAAGATGAGTTTCCTTTTGGGATTGCCTATTTTTAGGGGCTATGTTAAATTTCAGGGATGTACATGATGGCATTGCAGCGGTATAATTGTATCATTCATGATGGTGAAAATCATGCTGCTGCTGATGATGATTCTCATCATAAAATCGTAAATACCGTATATCAATAATGTACGTGATGATTACTATTACTATGTGTTGTTTTTTCTTTCATTTGTATTTTGATCTTTCTCATGTCTATCATTGTTGCCATTCAAATACATCATGATTTCATTGATGACTGTAGCACCACTGCTGCGAATCTGTTCATCCGAGGGCACGGCCTTGGGCCAGAACCATAGCTGCCCCAGGAATCCTTGTATATACAGCTTTGAAAACTAAGATGAAACTTGAAAAATCGATGTATTTTAAAGGAAGTTCCTTTTCCAAGTTGGGGATAATCAGCTTATGTTTTACAATTCAGGCAAGTGAATTGTCAATTGTTTGATAGGTAAAGGTTCATCCTTTGCCAAACAAGTTAGGGGAAACAATGCAAAGACAAGTCATATCCCGTAGGATCCCGTTACCATGGTACATTTACCCACATTTACCGTTACCATAAGAATCAATCAGGTGTTGGCAAGTATATATATACACCCTACATGTATCCTATGGGTTTGATATCATTTTACTGTCCAAATTATAACGACATCACAGGTGATCTTATGCGCAAACTCAGGTTGGTGAATTACCATTCACCTATAAGTCACAGGTTGCAAGACTACGTTCCTTTTGGGATGGGCAAAGGTTCAAGTGCTATGTCAGATCCACAGGCGGTATTTCATTCATATAATTTACTTAGACATCTTCCTCCCTCCCGCCAAGATTAGCGGCCAGCGAAGATTTAAAGTTTGGGGATGGCAATTCCTACTGAATTAATACGAGAAAACATATTACGACCTCCAGCACACTAATAACATAGCAATGCAATTTCACATTTTCCAAGTTGAAAGACATCTACAAATGGTAGATGTTCAATTGCCATATTTGCTTTATGAGTTTTACATGAGTGTAAGGCACCCTTGCTTTTCTACTGTGATCTCGGAAGGTAAGCACTAGAATTTGAGTTTCCTCCCTTCAGCCGAGGTTGCCACCATCCTGTGTGAAGACACAGGCGCAGCCACCTGCGAAAGCTGCGAAGCAGCTGGAGATGTTACTTGGTAGTTCCCATAGGATCCATAGGACTGACTGGTACATTTTCACAGGGACGTCACTCCAAAAGGGTAGCCAATAGTAAAAGAAATCCCCTCATCTCCAGCAAAGCCAAATTGGTGAAGTACAGTATGTAATTACTTCCTGAAAGTTTACTGTAACATGTCGCCCCTGAACATTTACGAAGGGAAATCGTCTTCCAATAGCTGTCACTTTTTAGCCAAACGGTTATGTTAGACTTCGGGGGTGTAATATCATTTTTCCAGACATCTTCCTCCCTCGCCCCCCTCGACAGATTACTCGCCAGCGAGGAGATTGAACATTTTCTCAGGCATGTGTTTTTTTTCTGGAAGGGGTTTTGAACTTCTTTGGGGATGGCAATTCCTACTAAAATACAATAAAGAATACTACCTCCAGCAAACTAAGAACGTGACATAGCAACTTTTGATTTTTCCAAGTTGAAATACCGCTACAGATGGTAGATGTTCAATTGCCATATTTGCTTTATGAGTTTTACAGGAGCGTAAGGGACCCTTGCTTTAAGCGCTAGAAATTTGTGTGTCCTCCCTTCAGCCGAGGTTGCCACCATCCTGTGTGAAGACACAGGCGCAGCCACCTGCGAAAGCTGCGAAGCAGCTGGAGATGTTACTTGGTAGTACCCATAGGATCCATGGGACTGACTGGTACATTTGCCGCCGTTTGGTTGATGATTTTATGGCAAATAGGTAACTAACAAAACTAAATTTGTATAAAGTAACGTTTTGCCACGGCGGAATATGAACCGTAGGCCAACTACACCAGTCCCATGGATTTTTTTCCGACGACCCTTGACCCTTTTGATGGTGGCTTTAGTGAAGGGCCAAAAACATCATCCTATCCCAACATGATCCAAGAAATTACCCTCCAGGGAACTAACATGGCCCCTGAAAATTGGCCAACCCGTGATTTTCAGGGGATATGTCAGTTTCACGGAGTTTAGGCTTATGAATGATTGTACGGGGTGTGAACCGCAAGTACCGACCCCAAATCCCTTGAAATGGAGTTTGGCCAAAAAGCTTGCTGGATTTTTGATTCTCCTTTTTATTTTTTTTTGTAGAAACATTCATTTTCTGGTTGGTGCCACAATTTACCCCGAGCATCGCAATCTACTTAGAACAATTTTGTTGCGTCTGGTATTGTTTGACAATTGTGGCTGCTGCCAGCCACCATAGGAAAGAAGATGAACAAAAAACTTAAGATTTCAGGCAAACAACCCACAACTTTGGCCCCTCTCCTTCCAACAGTTGCATCAGTTGCACAGTAATCATCAACACACCATTTATATCCATTTGTAGTAGCTCTTTTTGAAGCTGCTAAAAGTTATAGGATGGCGGCCATGGGATAACCTTTACCCAACTCAATGGGTCATTCGGTGGATTTCTCACCGCCATGACTAGGGTGATATGGTTGAAGAATTAGTTTAGGTGCAAAATCGTTTCAAAATAGTCATATATAGTTGAAAAGGGTTATATAATTAACCTTTTTTGGGATGGCCCAACGTGTTCAGTAACCATTCGTTCAATTTTGAAGGGTATGTATAGATTCACAACTTCACATTGATCGTTTCGATGGGCTCCACTTCTGAGGCCTGCAGATGTTGGTCCTTCCTCCACGGCGCAACGACTCATGCATCTCATGTTCGCGGATGACTCGCAGGCCTCCGATGTGTTTTTTTTTCCGAAACCCTTTTTTTTTTTCGGGAAGTATGAGATACTGTTGCACCACTTGCAGCAAAACCTAAGTTTAAGAGTTACAGTTACTTGTTGGATATTTATTTTCCATTGTGGGTATGGTTTTTATTAAGGAAAGCAAATGATTTTCCCTGGCTGGTTTACATAACCACACATTTTTCAACTAAGGGTTTATTATCATTCGAAAACACATGTTCAAAATGGTGGCAACGACTTGGTGGGTTTTAGTATCTTCACTTCCCATAAAATCCATGTATGGTATGCTTGCCTGAATTTAGCATAAAAATCAACTAAATGTAGGTAAAAATATACCATACATGGATCCTGTAGGTTTAGATGAGAACTATATACCTATTTGACATCCCAACCTCTCATTTTGCCACACGCGCCTCTGGCCCAACGAAAGGACATGCCAATGAGTCCACCCGTTTCTGAACGAGTTGATCCTTTGCCACCTGCACCAGCTGCTTCTGCTGCACCTGCGCCGCCTGCTGTGGTGCAGGCATGTGGCTGGGGTTTTACTCCCATACCACTGGAAGTGATCCATCAAGGTGATGTTGAAATAAGAACTGGAAGGGTTTGCTTCACAGAATGCCATCCAATGTAGGGTATAGTTTGCTTAACATTTGGTTGATTGCTATGGTGAATTTACAGCTACATCAATGTACAAGTCGCATGGATGCAGTGGATTCCTGATACTGTTGATGGAAGCAATCCTGCACCAGTTAATATGGTAAATATCCCATTATTTTACATGATTTTTTATATATCCCAGGTGGTTGTTTGGGATTTCTTCCATCAAGAGTACTACAGGGATATTCTTGGAGTTTTGACATCATTTGTTCGATACTGATGATTTTCATTAAGCATCACATCCAAGTAGGGCACTCTTTTTTTTCTTCGGGGACGCCTGCAGGAAACCCGTGGTGAAACAGGGTTTCATCCTCCCAACATGGGTGGTCACTTCAGGGTTGCGAATTATCTTGGCCTAAAAGAAGAGGTTGTTTTTTTTATGTTGGATCTTCCTCGATTAGGATTACCCTCTAGACTCCGGACATTCTCTACTTACATTTTCTGGCAATTCCGCAAGTCTTCTTTTGAAAAGGGAGTATTCTCCTGGGAACTAACATACCCCCACCCAAGGCATATTTGAAGATGATTTTCCTAGTTCCCTGGAGGGTACTTCTGTTGATGAATAAGAAATCCTGTACCAGTTGATAGGTAGATTTACCCCATCCCACTATTTATAGGGTTTCAAAACATCCCAGGTGGTTTGTTTGGTTTCTTCCTTCAACAATTGATGTATTTTCCAGCCAGCTACGTCAGATTCCTGGGGTATATCGCCACTTGAATCAGTTTTTCCGGGTTGGTCGGAAGGTAAACCAGTAACCAGGGATAAAAGCCCAAAAAGAACGAGCAAAACACTCAACGACCAGCTGGTACTTGGTGGGTCAGTGTTGTGATGATTGATGATAGTCCGAGTTAAATTATATATCTTAAGATCCAAAAAAGTTTCAGGTACCAAAAATGTATAAGCCTTACATACAGCTTATGAATATCGGAGCTGTCTCACTTGATAAATTCAAAACATTGTTGATCATTTCCAGGGCACTTTGGGGGGTCCCTAGTTTTGAAAAAAATCCAACAACAACAACAACAACGACGACAACAACAACAACAACAACAACAACAACAACAACATGCGAAAGTAGCAGGCCCTGACTATGCTAAACAACCAAAGTAGACCCTAAAGTCTCACTCTCTGCAAAGTTCTCTTTTTCCCTAGGCA
>DF241571.1:0-63927 GCA_000507305.1 Breviolum minutum Mf 1.05b.01 | reverse complement strand
ACTTTAGGATTATATTCAAAAATCTTTTTGGGAATCTGCATGCAGATTCTGAAAAATATTTTTGAATATTTTTCATAATTTGTGCAGGGAAAGGTGTTGTGGCAAACGACGATGATAAAAAATCTGTTTGCAATGCAATATTGCAAATAGTTTTCTTGATCATCTTGGGCCACTGAAATTTGTTGGCGCAGTGTTTGGCTTCAGGAAAGGCCTTTAGAAAACTTGAAGCAATGAGCTGCTTTACAGCCCTTGGAGGTCTTGGGGAGGACTGGGACAAGTCGAGGACCCTCGTGAGGAGGTTGACCAATGTTTCTGCCCTGGTTGTTGAGAAGCCCAAACCTGGTGCAGAAGAGGTCACACCTGAGGGCCAGATTGCCAGGTCGGTGGAAAACTCGCGCTACAACGCGGAGGCGGTTCTGCCGTTGGCCATCAAGATGAAGGGGCAGTTCAGTAAGATACCAGAGATCCAAACTCTGGAAGATGAACTCACCATTGCCTTCACCAAGGTAGGAAAGGTGGCGACGAAGCAAGTCTTGAATGAGCAGGCTTGGAGTCTGAGGTACATGTGGGGAGTTCTCAAGCACCTTTGTTACCGAAAGCAACCACCACGGGTCCCTTGGCTGCTATTGACATGTTTTTTTGGCACCGGTGTTTGGAATTAAATTCATTGGACAACATTGTCTTCCAAGAAAATTTTGTCCAATAAATTTCCAACGTCTTTTTTTCCAAATTCATTGGACAACGTTTTTTGTGAAATATGAAAACCTTTTGTGCTCTGGTGATTTTCCATCAAAATCTCCAGAACAGATGTTTTCATATCTTCCAAGAAAATTTGTCCCATGAATTTCAAACGTCTTTTTTTTTCAAATTCATTGGACAACGTTTTTTTGTGAAATATGAAAACCTTTTGTGTTCTGGTGATTTTCCATCAAAAATCTCCAGAACAGATGTTTTCATATCTTCCAAGAAAATTTTGTCCCATGAATTTCAAACGGTTTTTTCCAAATTCATTGGACAACGTTTTTTGTGAAATATGAAAACCTTCTGTGTCTTGGTGATTTTCTCCTGAAAAATCATCAGAACAGATGTTTCCATATCTTCCAAGAAAATTTGGTCCAATGAATTTCAAAAACCCCAAGTAGACCGTATAAACAATAAAACAGAGTTTTCTTCTTCTATGTCAGGCTTAATGAGCTACAAAAACTTCATGAAAAACCCTCAGGGTTTTGGATGGATTTTTTGTAGCTCTATTGTGTATATTTTGTTTTGCATGGTTTTTTTTGCATCACCACCAGATTGCCAGGATGAAGTTCTGGTGCAATTGCTGCGTACTTGGGGCATCAATGTTGACAACTGGGTGCCTCTTGAGAACCCAGCAAAGGCAAAAACTGCAGCGGCACCAACTGCCACCAAGTGTTTGCCAGCCGCACCGCCGCAAGCCCAGTCTTTGCCAGCTGCCCCAGCCGCACCTCCACAGGCGAAGGTTCTGCCAGCTGCCCCAGCTGCACCTCCACAGCCCAAGGTTGTGCCAGCTGCCGTCCTGTAAAGGTTGAGTCTCAGCCAGCTCCTTGAAAGGGTGCAGCGCAGCCTGAAAAGAACTTGCTTGAGCTCCACGTCACCAGGATGCACCTGCAAGAAATGAATCTTGGTGTCATGATGATGATTTTTCCTTTGTAGGACCTAGGATGGTTTTTGACCATTCTGTTTCATGGAAAGTGAAGTTTTTGCCCACTACACTGCATGCAGGGATCGATGTAATATGAAGAAATAATTTCCACTTGAAATTATTTTTCATGTTACATCCTTGCGTAAAATTTGGTCTAAGGCAAATAAAGTTTCACTTATACAGGTTAAAAAACAAATGANGATAAAATCATTTGTTTTTAACCTATTTTTTGGGGATGCGACAGTTTTGTTGGGAATGCTGAGGGTGGCGCGCTTACAAGAGAAGAAACAAGAGGAAGCAGAGCATGTAGCACTGCAGAAAGCTGCTTCCGAGACGAGCTTGGGTTGCTTGCCAGCTTTTTTTTTCTCCTTGCAATGTTGTTTTTCTATTTTTGCTGCCTTCTAAGGTTCTGAAGTGGACACTACAGGCACTTTGCCTTTTGATCCCATGGTGCTTAGCCCTGAGCCTCAAGAAACCTCAAAGGTGGCCTTTGTCGAGCTTGCAGCACCTGCTGAACCGCCTGCTGAGCTTCCAGAAACCTCCAAGCCGGAGCTCGCACCACCTGCTGAAGTTTCTACTGCTGGAGCGGCGGAGAAAGGTCTTCCAGAAACCTCAAAGCCCGCACCACCTGCTGAAGTCTCTGCTGGGTCTGGAGCTGCTGAGAAAGATCCTGAAGCAAAGCAAGGTTTAGAGGTGACCTGGACTGCTTTCGATGAGACTTTGGCAGCTGTGTCTGAAGAAGTATCAAATGAGGTGCACTTGCCCGAAAGAAATCTACGACAGGAGCAGTTAGAAAAAAAACAAGATGACTTGAAGGCCAAGGCAAGAAAGAAGGATGAGCAGAAGAAAAACAAGAAGACAAGAAGGCGGCCAAAGAGAAAAAGGCCGAAGAGAAGAAGAAAAAAGCCGAAGAGAAGAAGAAGAAGGCCGAAGAGAAGGAGAGGCAGGCTCAAGAGAAGAAGAAGCAGGCTGCCGAGAAGAAGAAGCAGCAAGAAGACAAGAAAGAGCAGCCAGAAGAAAAGAAGAAGGAGGACGAAGAGAAGAAAGAGCGGGCAGAAGAAAAGAAGCCCGAAGCTGCTGCTGTTGAAGCGGATGAGGCGCCCAAGCCCAAGTCCGCAGCGAAGAGCCGCAAGCGTAAGGAGGTTGAAAAGGATGTTGAAGCGGATGAGGTTCCCAAGCCCAAGTCCGCAGCGAAGAGCCGCAAGCGCAAGCAAGAAGCCGCCGAGATTCCTCCTTCGCAACCCAGGGGGAATGAGCTGGAGAAGGATGAGCCGCAGCCCAAGAAGAAAGCCAAGGGCATGAAGGCTCTGAAGTACGCCTTCGACAAAGAAATGGCAAAGGAGTTGGTCCAGTTCATGGAGGAGTGGCGGCAGAAGAAGTACAACAAGAAGGTAGATCTCTTCCACAAAGACATCAAGGGACTGAACATCTATGATAGCACTGGGCGCACTCCAGCATGTGGCTACAAGATGGCAACGGTGGAGCAGCCGAAGGGAGTCCAAGTGTGCTACTTCGGCATCACCTTTGACCATGGAGTGGATGTGTGCTCCCTTGCAGTGAGCATTTGGCTTTGCAAGCGCTTTGTGCGGCGCATGTTGGACGAAGGCCTTCAAGCAAGCTGGGCGGCCAGCGAGGAGGGCAAGCAGTACCGTTCATTGCTGGTCAACACGGTCTTTGAAGCAGTGAAGCTTCTGAAGTGAAGAACTGCTGAAAGTAACAGCGCTTTAGAGTAGGTTGGCTTTGGCACTTTATCCGGGGTCAGGCTGTCAAATCAATAGTGTCGCGAAATTCTTACAACTTTTGTTTGTGGGTGATCTTCAGTTGCCTGATCTGGGTCGAGTGTTTACGCCTCTAGGTTTTGGGGAGATGTTTTGGCTTGCATTCCTGCACCTGTAGTTGCAAGAGGCTTAGGAGTTCCAAGGATTCTCAAGAAAAACGTTCAATTTGCAAAAAGAAATTAGGAGAACAGAATAATTGCTGTACACATGTTTTTTTTAAATCTGCATTCATGGGTTCCTGTGGAACAATGCTTCGATCAGCAAACGTGTACACACTGCAAGCGGTCCAAGAAAAAATACAAACGGGTGTGTGTGTGTGCGTGTTTTTTTTCTTCCAAACCAAAACTTTGACTATACTATAGTCAAAGTTTTGGTGTTGCGGTTATATTTGCATGTTCTTGCTGCCACTGGTAGGCGCATGGCGGGTGCTTTCTTCACGCGCTAGCTGATAGCAGCTGCCACGAGCGGGACACTCTGGAGCACAAAGAGACCAAAAGAATCATCCAAATCCGGATGATTTTTTTGATGTTTTTCTTTTGTGTTGAGAGTTTTTTCAAATTTGAGTTATACTCTATAATATTGAATTTCGAACTGATATAGGATTTGTAGAAATTCAAATTAGCTGACTTGAGACAAATTTCAATGCGCAGGAAATAATCTTGAAGGGGATTATTTTCTGCGTAATATTTTAACTCAAGTCAGATTTTTTCGAATGGTTGCAGATTCTTTTGGAATAAAGGAACTGTAGTCAATCGAAATTCTGGCTTGAGAGAGTGAAGCTGCTGTAGAAGTTAATTGTTGGGATCTGTAGTAACCCAAATTTCGGACTTGAGAAGTTCAAACTACAAAGATAGCCAATAATCTGTGTCAAGATTATTTGCTTTCTTTTTTTCTAGCTTGATTTTCTTGGGCCCGAAGAATTTAGGTTATACAGATCCGCATGCTGAAAATGAAATCAAGATTCTCTCATCCGAACAAATTCCACATGGAATTTTGGTCGGACAAAAGAATCTTGAAATTTCAGGTTACTTGCAGCTTACTTGCAAGCGCTCCTGCTATTTGCCGCTGGTGTGGCTGGGCAAGCGATTCAGCAGGCTTGGCTGCGTCATGGATAAGAAACTCAAATGACTTTCAATGCGCAGGAAATAATCTTGAAGAAGATTATTTTCTGCGTAGTATTTTGCAACAATTCAACTCAGAATTTTTCGAATGGTTGCAAATTCCTTTTGAATAAAGCAACTGTAGTCAATCGAAATTCTGGCTTGAGAGAGTGAAGCTGCAGTAGAAATTATTGGGATCTGTAGTAACCCAAATTTCGGACTTGAGAAGTTCAAACTACAAAGGTAGAAAGATTATTTTCTTTTTTGTAGTTTGATTTTCTGAGGTTCTTCAAGATTTGTTCTGAAATTTGTAGTTTGATCATTCCAAGTCAGAAATTCAAATGACCACAGATTTCCTTGGAATAAAGGAGCTGTAGTCATTCGAAATTCTGCCTTCTGATGATAATATAAGATCTGCAGCTGATCAAACTTAGGACTTGAGAAGTTCAAACTACAAATTAAAAAGAAGATAATCTGATTCGAGATTATTTTCTATTTTTGTAGTTTGAAATTAATTGATCCTTTCTTCCGAGAAAATTCCACTTGGAATTTTGGCCGGAACAAAGAATCTTGAACTTGCAGGTTCATTGCTACTGCTGCTGCGGCGGGCAGCGATTCAGCAGGGCCAGCGATTCAGCAGGCTGGTGGACAGTGGATGTGCCTACTAGCTTGCACTTGTGAAGTTCTTGTCCTTGTTAAGTTCTTGTCCTTGCTCTTTGGCCTATGATTCGCTTGCTTCGCTGCAGATTGTGGGCTCAAACCTTTGCCCTCGGGTTGAACCTGGCAGGATGGCGGGCAATGGCCGAGAGCCAATACCGCCTGGGCCTCTCGGGCATCGTCCGTCTCCTGTGCCTCATCCGCCTGGTCCGCCTCCTCATGGTGGCCATCCTCCGCCTGGTCCGCCTGCTGGCCGTCCGCCTGTGGCACACAGCATCTCCTCCTATCCTCCGCCTGGTGGCCCTGGTGGCCATCCTTCCCCTGGTGGCTCTGGGGATGCCTGGGAGCGAATGGTGGAGCCTAGGTTGTTAATTCTCATTTAATTTTCACTATTTTGTGCATGTGTGAGTTTTTTTTGTGTTCTGAATATTTTATTTTAAAGGGTCGGCCTATAAATCATTTTTTCTTAAGAAAAAGATTTATAGGCCGACCCTTTAAAATAATTTTTTCAGACTATTTTATTTTAATCGGCCTAAAAATCATTTTTCTTAAGAAAAAGATTTATAGGCCGACCCTTGAAAATAAAATAGTCAGTTTTGTCTGCATTCAGCTCAGGCCATGCTGGCCAACGCTCCGTCGTTGGGGGAAAGCGGCCAGTACGAGGTGCTGAACGCGCTGCGGAGGGCGGCGCAGACCGTAAAGGGGAAATCGAAAGGCCTCGATATTCCCCTTGACAACACCATGCCACTCCCGAAGGGCAAAGGGATGGGTGGCAAAGGTGCTGCAGCTGAAGAAGAACACGGTGAAGGCTATGGCGGAAAAGGCAGCGGCAGCGGTGGCGATGAAGGTGCCGGAAAAGGTGAAGGAAAAGATGGAAAGGATGGTGGAAAAGCAGCTGAAGGAGAAGATGCTCCTGGAGAGCCTGGAGATGGTGGAAAAGCTGAAGGAAAAGATGCCGGAAAAGATGGGAAAGACGGTCGAAAAGGTGAAGAAGATGGTGGAAACGGCGGTGGAAAAGGTGAAGGAAAAGATGGGAAAGACCGTCGAAAAGGTGAAGAAGATGGTGGAAACGGCGGTGGAAAAGGTGAAGGAAAAGATGGGAAAGACCGTCGAAAAGGTGAAGAAGATGCTGGAAACGGCGGTGGAAAAAGGTGAAGGAAAAGATGGGAAAGACCGTCGAAAAGGTGAAGAAAATGCTGGAAACGGCGGTGGAAAAGATGGCGGAAAGGATGGTGGAAAAGAAAAAGGCGATGGAAAAGACGGCGGAAAGGATGGTGGAAAAGAGAAAGGCGATGGAAAAGACGGCGGAAAGGATGGTGGAAAAGACTCCGCTGGAAAAGACGGCGGAAAGGATGGTGGAAAAGACTCCGCTGGAAAAGGCGGGGGAAAAGACGGCAGCAAGGATGGCAAAAAAGACGGAGGAAAAGACGGAGCCAAAGATGGAGAGAAGGGAGCTGCTAGAGCCCTTCGTGATGGAAAAGATGGAGGAGGCGATGGAAAAGATGGAGGAAAAGAAAGAGATGGAAGAAAGGGTGATGGAAAGGGAAGAGAAGGAGATGGACGAAGAGGCAATGGAAGAGAAGGAGATGGAAGAAGAGGTGATGGAGGTAGTAGAAGGGATGGAAGAAGAGATGGAGGAGCAAGGAGTTGGATGGAGGAGAATGCAAAAGCTGCACCTCGCATACGTGGCTCAGCTGGTGGTGCTCCAACTATCATGGCGGCAAAGCCGAAGCCCAGGCCTGAGAATGAAGGGAGCAGCCGTCCCGCTAGCAGCAGCACTGCAGCTCCAAGCGCTCCAAGCGAAGCTGCCTCAGGCGTGCCGGCTGATGAAAATCTGAAGTTGTTCGATGATTTTTGGTTGGTCTTTGTGTTTTCAAAGTGTTTCAAAAAATTGGACATAATTGATCGATATACAACGTCGAATCTCTCCAACAGCTTCAGAAAAATCTGAAGTTGTTTGAGGATTTTTGTGGTGGTCTTTGTGTTTTCAAAGTGTTTCAAAAAATTGGACATAATTGATCGATATACAACGTCGAATCTCTCCAACAGCTTCAGAAAAATCTGAAGTTGTTTGAGGATTTTTGTGGTGGTCTTTGTGTTTTCAAAGTGTTTCAAAAAACATGGACCTGTTTTTTGATACACAAACGTCTCTCCAACAACTTCAGAAACATCTGAAGTTGTTTGAAGATTTTTGATGTTGTTCCCATGATTTTTCTTTTTTGGAAACCCAACTGAACTTCCAACAGCTTCAGAAAAAAATTGAAGTTGTTTGAAGAAGATTGAAAAAATCCATTTCCTTTGCAGCGCTTGCAGGGCAGTGGGTTCAGTGCTGGATGTTGTTGCCGTCCGGCTGGAATGGCGGCAAAGCCAGCTCCAAAGGCGATGGTGGCTCCAAGGGCGATGGTGGCAAAGCCGGCAAGGGCAGCACTGATGACTTCGAGGTGGGGTTCCTTTCCCTTTTTTTTAACCCCTTCAAAAAACTCTTTGCCAAAAATTGCTTTCGCTCAGGAAGTGGAGGTGGATGATCCAGAGTCGAGCCACCCGCCAGCCTCGGCTCCACCTGCACCTGGGAGAGGACTGTTTCTATAAGTGTGATTGCTCAGTTTCCAGAAGCTTCCGTTCTAAGGGGTGCTCGAAAAGTCTATCGAAATGTCTAAAAAAATACTTTTCGAGCAGCCTTTTTTTTATCGAAATAATATAGCAATAGTTTAATTCATATTATTTCGATAAAAAGTACTAGGCTCGAAAAGTGTTTTTTTGACTTTTGAAAAGACTTTTCGAGCGCCCCTTAGAACGGAGGCTTTCTTGAAATCTATTTTTCTTTTTGGTTTGTGTTTTCTATCCCAACCCAACTCCAGGATCTTCGAGGGGACATCACAGCCGCAGACGCCGCCGCAGAGGGGACAGTGATGATTCCCGACGGACTGAGGGATCCCGGAGGAGGCTGTAGGAACCCTCCTGCCACTTCTGTGTGGGAATTGCAAAAATGCAAAGAATGAAACCAAACAAATCAAATGACTTAAGCCAGTAATCTAGCAACAGAATTAAAAAGACAAGTTCTTTAAGGTTCAAATTCCCGCATGGATTCATGGGCAAGGAGGACCTAGAAGGATAAGTGGGCCACAAGATGCCCGTGAGTGAGAAAGGTTTGAGGTTAGCCCTGTGGGAATTTCAAAAAAGTGCAACATATAATTTTAAAATGATCTAGCAACAAAGATCTCAGCCAAGAATTTTGTTTTCCTATCAACTATAATTCCCACAGTGGCAATGATGGCCTACAAGTGCCACCGGAAGCTTCGAAACGTCAACCTGTGTGGGAATTAAAAACAGCGGTGAATACTTCAAAAATATAATATGGTAAATTAGCAATTCAAAAATCTCATCAAAAAAAAACCTTTGTAACGTTCAAATTCCCCCATGGATTCATGGTCAAGGAGGACCTAGAAAGACTATAAATGATCTATAAGTGGGCCACCGGAAGCCTGCAAGCGATAAGGGTTCGATGTCAAAAAGATGCACTTAGCCTCTTGCATGTTGCATGCACTTTGAGTTTTTGTGCCTCTAGCGAAAAATAAAAAACACAAATTTTCAATTTTTAGAATCGAATAACCTGCAGGATATTCGATTTAAAAATTGAAGATTGGTTTTTTATTTTTCATATATAGCTCAGTGGGGATCTTGTGCATATTCATGTTCTGCACAGGCTGCCGTGGCATGGGAGCGCCGAGGCGGCATGGTAGAAGAGGCCAGCGGAAGCAGCTTGTTGCGCCGGCTGCAGTTGCTGCACCTCGTCATCCTGCCCTGTTTGCAATTCCGCTGCAAAGCTGCCGCCGCTGCACTGAAAGAATGCCTTCTTTACAAAAGTCAGATTTGCTAACATATTTGTTCCGACCGCGGAAAATATGTTAGCAAATCCAGACAAGACTTTCCATTGCAGCTGTTTTGGCTTCCAGCTGCTCGCAGCTGCTGCGGTGAAGCCATGCACCATGCTGTACCTGATGAGGCGGCATTGGACATTCTGGTTTGGAAGCTCTTTGCGCTTGGTGCTCCAAAGCTGTTCGTGTGGTTGGTTGTCCTTGTGTTTTTCAACACAAGCACACCGCAGCCCGCAAAGCCTTTTGAGCTGCTAGAGTTCTTTGCAGGCGACGCAGCGATCTCAAGAAGTGGGCACTTTGCAGGCCTGGCGACTGGCAGTCTTGACCTTAGGTATGGGTCCAGGGCAGATATGGCTGGGCATCCTAGAGGAAGAACTTTGAAGGAGAACCCGTTCGATCTGGCTACGAACGCAGGATTCACGTTTCTGGGACTATAAATATATGTTTTTTGTTTTTGGACTACCAGTTCATTTTTTTGGTTGAGGTTGATCCCAGGAAATATAGTACATGCATGGCTTATAAAACCCATATAGGTTTTATATAAGTTTTAACCCATTTACTTGCATGTACTAACTTCCTCGGATCATCCAAGTATACTTCACATCTCAAAATGCAAAAAACAATAAAAAACAGGCTTTGCGTGTGGGCTCTACTGAATTGCTCTGCGGCATTTCTTTTGTGGCTCGCACCTGTTTGCACGTCCTTCAGCGCTGTCAATGTAGGGACGAGTCGGAGGTCACCTTGCACCCCGTGGGGGGACGTATCTCGCGACTACATTGTGTTGGGCAACCTCCTGGCTTCTAGATCCATTCTTCTAGCAATGCTCGCCACAGCATTGAACGGAACATGGATCCTAGAGCAACCGGGATCAAGCCTGCTGCAGTGGTTGCCCCGCATGGAACATCTTCGTGTCCATGGTGTTCGTCATTTTGAAGTTCACTGGTGGGCTCGTCACTACGGTGCCCTTACGCCGAAACTTGTTCTTGTAAACTAGCATGTTTTGCAACTGAAAGTGACACCACAATCATTTGCATGACATATCCTAATTTGTCATCAAATGATTGTGGTTTCAACTGCATGGTGTTTTGTATGCAATTATTTGGTGACAGGTGTTCTTGTCATCAAATATTGTGGCTTGAAGTGGTGTTGTTTTTTTGACAGTACAATTATCAAGTGCTGCTGTTTTTTAACCACAATTATTTGGTGCAAATTTTTGGTCATCAAATATACTTGCAATTTCAAATGTTTTTTTTGGAGGTGGTGGTTTTGTTCAAAACTTCAATCACACTACTTTGAGGAAGCGGCACAAGGCATGGGGCAACTCGGATGCAATTTCTCTGCTCAACCGGGGAGTCCTACGTGCTGCTGATCGCCAAGGGTGCTTCGTGAAGACCACGAATAGGAAGCGTAAAGGCAACAAGTGGGTCTACTCAGGTAACAAGAACCTGAAGAAGACGCAAAGCTACCCAGTTCCTTTTGGCCTCAAAGTCCTAAGGATTTTGCCAAGGTTGATATCTAGCCCTGTTGGTGGGCCTGTGGCTCCCGCTGTGTGCGATGGGCCCCAAGTTTTTGCTGAAAAGCAATGGGGAGACCTTTGGTCTGAGGCGAATGTCTTAGAAAGTTGTATTTATATGAGAGGAAGTTTGCACCTGGCCGCAAGTTCCAGGTGGAAGGATGTTTTTCCTCTTGGATTGCCTCTGGAATGATGAAAAAAAGGTCTAAAACAACAAAACCCGGAGGATGTACAAGAATCCTAGTTTCTGGTACAAGAATCTGGGGTTTTGGTACAAAAATCCTGGTTTTGTAAAAACAGGACTAAAACCCGGAGAAACCCGGAGACCCGGACTAGGTACGAGAAAAGTAGGATACGGTACGAGAAAACTAGGATTTGGCACGAGAATTATGGACGTGAAAAGCCGGAATTGGCACAACTTTTTGAATTTTTTTGATATATATATTAATTACTACTGCTGTTGAGTTTTTGGGGTTTGCTTGAAACTCTTGAGGTTTGATGATGTTTGTGGAGTTTTTGCTCTACTGCAGCTGCTTTTGGCCAAGCTTTTAGATGGCAAACCGCTTTGCCAGCCGTGTGTGGTCTTGTGGTGACCTTGTGCGAGGAGCTGCTGCTGTCTCCGACCAAATGGGTAGCAATCCAATGAATGAAGAAGTGGTGTCTTTGAAGCACGGCTTGCTTCGCACTACGAGTGGCTTGGATTTGGAGCAGCTACAAGCGATGTTGCAGGACTGCCGGTTTTGAATTTGCGTTTTGGGTCTGCTGCCTTGAGAATTTTACCATGTGGGGTTATAGGCCGGTAGTGCTTTCAAATTTTACCATCTTGGATTGTCCATATTTACTTTAATTTTTTTACCGTCCAGGATTGCAAGGGAAATTTCCATTACAATCCTACTTGGTAAAATTTTCTAGTAGGTTTACTTACTTTGAAATTTTACCATCCAGGATTGTAATGCATGGAAAATTTGAAAGTAAGTATACATGTCGGAAAAAGTCTGTTTCACTATAATTTAACGGATAGCTAGGAGACGGAAGCTAACTCAATTCAAGTGGTGCCCCTCTCTTCAATTCTTGCTTTCAGGAGACGGAAGCTACCCTTGCAGAGCATCCCTGGAAACATCAAGGCGATGCTGTGGATCTTTGGCTTTTAGATTATATTTTGGGGTCCATAATCTCTATAGTGAGTTCTATAAGTTTTTTCCACTGCGAATTATACATCCCTATTTTTTTCCGCAAACACTGGCTTTTTGTGAAGCAAGAGCAGCACGAAGCCATGCTCACAGAGAAACTCATGCTGGCTGCCCAGGCTGCAGGTGGAGGCGCTGCAAAATCGGCTCCTTGGTTAGCATCGGGGATCTCTAATAGCCTGCAAATTCAATTTCAATTTCGAAGACAATTTCTGTTCATCTGAAATTTTCTTCGAAATTCTGTTCATCGGGTATTCTTTATACATAGTTCACCCTAAAAATCTGTTAATCTGACATTGTCTTCTAAACGGTTACCGTTTAGAAGACAATGTCAGATTAACAGATTTTTTGGTCTTTATAGTATTTGAAAACCGTTTAGAAGACAATGTCAGATTAACATTTTTTTGGGGGCATCCATATAAAATGAATTTACAAACGTTGCTTATACAACAAAATGCGCAAGGTTGGGGAAGAAAGCACCGCCACCCCCGAAAGTGCTGCCAAGTCGACTTTGGCAACTTCAAGTCAATGCCAGGCCTGGAAAGACTTGATGCGAACAATGAAATTTCATCCATGAAATTTCATTGCCGCATCAAGTCATTCTATGCCTTCTGCAGGAAGATGATATGATGCTCATCGACTCGGACACTGACCTGGATCCTGAAGAAGACCTGGAAGAACTTGAGCCCAGTGCTGCAGCCGCTGAAGTGGAGCCAACTGCTGAAGTGAAGCCAGCAGGATCTAGCCTTCCCAAAATGACGGCGGTGAAACAAGTGCCTGCTTTGAAACCAGACACAGTTAAAGCCGCACCAGCCTGTCCCAAAGCTGCTGCTGAAGCAGCTGCCGATATGGAATGGAAGCGCAAGTACGAAAAGCTCCTGGCGCAGGTCAATGCACAAAAGGCGGCAAGTTCTGGCTTCAACAGCCCAATCATCCAGAAGGTGGCTTTCTCACCACCTCCTCCGCCAGCTGCAGCCCCAAAACAAACAGCTACTGTGAGCCACGGCAGTCCTGAAGAACTTGCAGCTGCCAAAGCCAAGGCCCCTTCACCGCTTCCAGAAGGTACTTCTGCAACAAGTACTTCTCCAACAGGCACTTCTCCAACAAGTACTTCTCCAGCGGGAAGTCCTCAAGAAAGTGCCCCTCCAGCAGCAGTTTCTGCTTCAGAAGTTCCTGGTGAGGTCACGGCTGCCGAAGCGGCATTGGCCGAAGCCTTGGACATGTCAGCGCCTGATACTTGTTTGAACAAAAAGTATATTTGAAATTCATAGTTTGGGGACTAATTTTTCCCTGTATAATTTTCATAGGATTATACTTTTCTGTGGGTCGATAGGACATGGTCAACAGATTTGTTTTTTGGAAAAAAAACAAATCGACTGACCAATCCGATCAACATTATTTTCATTGTGCTGACATTGTTTCTTTCCTGACTCGAGGAGCTTAGCGCTCACGCGCTTTATATGCGCCTCAGGCGCCTATGCGAACGTAAGGCAGGTGGAAAATTGAACGTGGCCCCAGAGGTCCATGAAGCCTGGGTCAGCGGCAACCGGGAGGAGTTGGCGCTAGCTCTCACGCATGCCCTCAAACTTCATGGTTTCGCGGATTCCAAGAAGATTCGAAACCAAGTGCGTGTCCGGCACTCAGATTTTGCAGTTTGCTTAGCTGGTATAGGTAATTTTCAATGCATATAATATATTAAACTTCTGACTCCTGACCTGCCAGGAGGAATTCTCCCGACAGATGCTGAAGGTGCGTGACATATCTTCATCCCGCGAAGAAACAGTGGAAGGCGGCTGGTACACTGAAGAAAAGATGAAGACCCAGCTCAAGTACAGCACGATGCTTGGTGAAAATTAATTATGGAATTTCTGATGTTTCATCTTGGGATGTAATATCAAAAATTTTCACTCTCATGTAGCTTTGGAAGTTTCTTTTTAGGGATGGTGTATGCTGTGAGTCTTTTGGCTGTAAAAAACTCACTGCATTATTTAATGTCACTTGTTTTTTAGCTATCCTTGATCCATCTCAGGGCGCTGATCGGCAAGGTGAAAAGCTACTGCAACAGGTTCAAGAGCATCCTCTGCAGGCCTGGGCATGCAAAGATCTGAGCTTTGGTATATATTCCATAAACGGTTATAAACATAACTTATATACTTCGATCGAAGTATATAAGAATGTTTATAACCGTATATCAGTATTAATGTTTAACGTTCCGTTATGCATCTTAAACATTCCAATCTTAAACGTTAATCGGGCAGGCAGTACAAGTATGACCCGGAGACGACCGAGTACTTCGTGGAAGTGGAGGACAAAGTCCAAATCCGCAAAGCGGATTTGGAGCGATATGTTGCCACCGAAGCCATGGAACCAACCGAAAAAGTCCCGGAGCCGGAGAAGAAGGCATTGCTGCAAAGCAAGGTACCTGCTATTGAGGATGGCGAGGTCGACCCTGCCAAGACCATTGGCAGTTTGCAGGAGACCAAAGAAAACCTCGATAAATTCATCGAGAATCTTCACAAAAAGGCAGCTGGCGCAATTCAGTGGCTGGCAGCTGTGGAGCCACCTGCTGTGGAGAAGCCTTCTGAACGGCAGCTGCAGTTTCTTGCCTTTCTTGTTTTTGTTTTGGTTTCTCATGATCATTTTTTTCTGGCCGAGGTTTGCCAAAGATGTGAAGAAGATCTTGTCTGAATTGGAAAATTGCTTCCTTGGATTGGCCGAGTGCCAGCATACTTTGGAAGCGAAAGGCAAGACGGAAGATTTCGATGCCATGCTCCAGAAAGCCAAGGAAGCTGCCCGTCAGCCGAGCCTTGGATTTCCAATTCATAGCCGAACTTTAGAACATTAAGGCAAAGATATGTTCCAAAATATTTTTGCCTTAACGAATATATACTTTAATTCCCCTCTCATGACCCCAAATTTGAAAAATGAACGATGGAAAAATTGGCCTTGCCATCATTTTTCCTGCATTCATTTTTTTCAGATTTGGCCGAACTTTAGAACATTAAGGCAAAGATATGTTCCAAGATATTTTTGCCTTAATGATTAAAAACCTTCCCCTTTCATGACCCCAAATTTGAAAAATGAATGATGGAAAAATTGGCCTTGCCATTCATTTTTCCTGCATTCATTTTTTCAGATTTGGCCGAACTTTAGAACATTATCCAAGATATGTTTGCATTATTTCCTTCTGACCCCAAATTGGAAAAATGAATGATGGAAAAATTGGCCTTGCCATTTTTTGCACGCATTCATTTTGCCAAACGTTTTAGCCAAACTTTAAAGTATCATTCATGGTATCCCTTTGGGCTTGGTTTTTTAGAAATACATTTCGGTAAAACTCCGAGGTGTGTTCAGCTCTTGGCGAAGGAGCACGCTTTCAAGCTCATTGCACCGGTGCAGGCCAAGAATCCCAACAAGAGAAGGCAGCCTGAGGAACCTCCAACTCCTGCTGACCCCGCCGGTCCTGAGCAGGAAGTGAAAAGCCAAAGGCCAAAGGCCAAAGCTAAGAGCAAAAGCAAAGCTAAGTAGTTTCCATGGCACAAAGTGTTCATGGTTGGGGTATAGTTCGGCTAGGCTGGCTGTGTGGGTGCGTGCTATGGCAGTTTTCTTTTTACAAACCTTGAAAATTTCAACAATGGAAAGAAACTATATGTTTTAATTTGTAGTGATCTTAAGCCATATGCCTCCATCCTCTGCCTGCCCTGAAGAACCAGCTGGTGACAACACGGTCACCTTCCAAGTGTTCATGGTTGGGGTTTAGTTCGGCTAGGTTGGCTGTGTGGGTGCGTGCTATGGCAGTTTTCTTTTTACAAACCTGGAAAATTTCAACAATGGAAAGAAACTATATGTTTTAATTTGTAGTGATCCTAAGCCATATGCCTCCACCCACTGCCTGCCCTGAAGAACCTGGTGACGACATGGCCATGGTGTGAACACCATGCATGCAATGTGGCAAAAAAGGAAACCAAAGAAGTTCTGCTGAGGTTTACTTTGAGGTTTACTTACTGTTTGTGTGGACTTGTCACTCTAGCATCGCCCTAGAGTTTGTTTTGCAGCCAGGTGTCGTGCGCAAGAAGGAGAAGTCGCTTTTTCAAAGCAGCATCTGCAAAAGCCTGGCCAGGAGCCTTGCTCGTGGTGCATCTTGGCGAAAAAAACAGCAGCTCAAAAAAAAAGCCTCCCTTACTAGGAGCTGCCGGTGGGAAACCTAGAAAGCATTACTGCGGGTACCCATGACAGTAATGCTTCCAGGTTTCTCACCGGTTTCCCGAACAGGCACGTTAGCTCATCGCCCTGCTCTCATACGCCCAACACGTTTATTGCCACGTGTTGAGCGCGTTGGCCTCAAGGAAATAGCTCCAGCCACACACCCGGCCAACAGTGTGATCCCTCATGTGGGGACAGGTATGGCGACACTTAAACTTATATGCCTGGCTCGTTTCTTTTCAATTTTGGAAGGTTGAAAAGAAATGAACCGAGGCACCAGTGAAACTATCATGCATGGCTTGCCTGATCCAGGCACCAGCAGTCCAACTAGCAGAGCACGCGAAAGCTATCTTGGAAGATGATGCGAAGCTTGGTGTATGCAGGCGTGATCCTGCACTGGAACGGCTCGCTCGCGGGAATTCTACACGTCACAGTGTTCCTGGGCAAACGTTATTTTTGGGGTTTTAGGGTTTAGCTATATTTCGACTCAAAACTCATTATGGTGCCTTTAGCATGAGTCGGCTCCAACATTTGCAGCCCAGGCAGAGAAAGCTTTCAGCGCTTTTGCTGCAGAAGGCATGCGGGCTCCGCTAGAGGTGTCCCGTGTGAAGTTGGGCAAATCTTTGGGCCAGCCGTTCTTGTACCCTACCAAATTTGTGGAAGGCCTGAGCATCTTGCTTGCAAGTTTTCAGTGCGTTAATGTGGATGCCCAGTTTGGGAAAGCACTTTTGTCTTCTGCTGCCCAGGTAAGGCGGGGAAGCTGCACCTCATTATGCCTCACAAGGAGCTGGAGAAGTGCAAGGCTACCCTCAGTACATTCTGGCAGCGTTTCCGTGCTGCGTACGATGACAACACCATCTTCCAAGATGTTGGACAGGCTGATTTGGCGCTCACCGTGCCAATAAAGGTTCACGGAGACGAAGGACGCAGCACCTTGGCTGCCTTTGTTTTGGTGTTGTTTTTTGCACGCCTCTGTGTGTGTTGTCCTTGTCCCGCTTCCTTTGTTCTTTCCTGGCAGCGCAAAATTTCTCAATTGAGAAATTTTGCGCTGCCTTGTTTTGTCTTCATCCTTTTCTTTCCTTTTGTTCTTTCCTGCCGGCCTCCGGATAGTGGTCATAATGGTGATTATGTGCACTGGAATGCAAAGTCTTCCTGGCAGGCTCCACATGGACCAAATGTTTTCACGTTAACTGCTACACGCTTCGCTTTCTACTGCATGACATGCTGCGATCTGACTGAATGGACGAAAGTTATGATGTTGAACAGGCCCAGATGATGTCAAATTGGGCATTTGTTTTTTAATGAGCATGTTGTCGACGCCTTTGACCATGGCACTGTTGCTACGATCTGCGAATGGAAAAAGTGATGAATGAAAAAGGTGTTGATGGGGCCTGGCCATTGCGTGATGCTGTAGGTAACGGTGCTTACGCGATGCTCTTTAAGTAATGGCGCTTTGGAATGGTAGGGCATGCGTGGCTTCTTGCTATTGGCTGTTGCCTTTTTGGTGGTCCTGATTTTGTCACATTTGTATTTTGACTTGCCTGTCTTGTTCGAAATTATAAAGGCTGGTGGCAGTCAGCATGCAGAATATAAAAGCTTCCAAGCCTCATTGTCAGAGTTGTCTAAACGGTTTGGGGTTGTCAACATATCGATCATGAACTAAATAGTTAAATTTGAGGATTTCGGCAAACACCTGTTCGAATGGACCCTATAGGATTCGAACCTCCGAGTAAGTTTTCATGCCTTTTGGAAGAGTCCCGGCTCCAGTCGAACGGGTTCGCGGCGGGACCGCTGGATAAAGGAATGGCCTTCTGAAAATTACTTCAAATTGGTGGCTGGAAAATGCTTCTTTTTGGTGTTCTTTTTGGGTGGGACGTTTTAGTCTGTCGTGCTTTTCTTTTTTTTTGCATGAAGGCTTGGATGACTTCAAAAGCTAGTAGAGACTTAGGAAGTCAGGTGGAGCTCGCCCCCCTAACTAAACTTGAAGCAGGGATTCTTCCAAGTATGGGTTCAGGGTTGTGGTTCTTTTTGGCCGCTTCGGCAGTGGTCCATGTTATGTTTTTTGGGTTTTGCGGAGGTTTGGACAACCTCAAAAGCTGTAGGGTCTTGTAACTGAAGTTTGCCCCCCCAATTTCTCTTGAAGCAGGAATCCTTCCAGGTATGGGTTCAGGGCTGTGGTTCTTTTTTGCCGCTTTGGCAGTGGTCAACTTTGTGTTTTTTGGGTTTTGCGAAGGTTTGGGCAACCTCAAAAGCTGTAGGGTCCTGTAACTGAAGTTTGCCCCCCAATTTCTCTTGAAGCAGGAATCCTGCCAGGTATGGGTTCAGGGTTGTGGTTCTTTTTGCCGCTTTGGTAGTGGTCGATGTTGTGTTTTTTGGGTTTTGCGAAGGTTTGGACGACCTCAAAAGCTGTAGGGTTTTGTGACTGGAGTACTCTTCCCACTTTCCCTTGAAGCAGAGATCCTTCCAGGTATGGGTTCGGGCTGATGGTTTTTTTTGCCGCTTTGGCAGTGCATGGTCAATGTTGTGTTTTTGGGTTTTTCGTGAGGGCTGCGATGACCCGAAAAGGTAGGGGGTCCTTCAGGTTAAGATGGCTTCAAGTAGAGTCTGACAAATGATCGCCCCTCAGAAAACTTCAAGCAGGGATGTCATCGGAAATTCTTGGCAAAACATTTTTTTGGTTTTTTGGGGCTGGCCATCCATGTGCTTCTCAACTTGTTGGGTCAAATTTTTAAGCCGTTCCGGTAGAGTAGCTTCAGGGACAACAATGAAAAGCCATACTGAGTAGTGTAAATATTTAACCCCCTGATGAGCGACTCCGTGAGGAGGTTTTCCAGGTGAGACAACCTTGATGGTTCCAAGCACATTTCCAACATCAAATCCACAGCTAGTCCGCACGGTTCTGAATCTGAAGATTTGACGATGTTCACCAGTTAGGTGTTTCCTTAAATGGTGGTACCCAACAACCATAGGTTTTCCTACTAAAAATGATCATTTTGAGGTGTTTACCCTACTAAAAATGATCATTTTGAGGTGTTTTGGGGGTACCACCAAAACCTATGGTTGCTGGGTACCACCATTTAAGGAAACCCGCAGTTGACCCGCGCAAAATCCAAATTCAAGATCATGGTCAACTGAAAGAGCTGGCGAGAGCCATATATCGCATGGGCACGGTTCTGCACTCTCAATGATAAATCAAATTGCCCCCAAGGATGATAGTAGTGGGCTTGAAGTTGCCGGCTATCAAAAAGCTACACGTGACTTGGCATCAAGTATATTTTGTACCATAATCAGCTACGCGTAGTTCTGCAATCTGTTTTAACGTTTGGAAAGCAACGATGAAGACTCTTGAGATTCGAGTTATTTGCCGTATATCCACAAGGGCTAAGCTACGAAGGCTAAGTCATCGCATGGCACACAGGCACAGTTCCGCAACCGTATGAAAGAATTAAGGGCCACTGTACGAACTATGTAGCCACTATAGCGATCCTTTGTTTGCCGCATTGGGCAGCTGGCAACTTTGTTTTTCTGGGGGGGTTTCCGTAATCTGTAGGAATTGATGTGAAGATGAAGGGGTTGCACAGTCGACAACAACGTGCAATCGTGCATATCTTAAAACTCAACAAGCGATCAAGGACCAATACATGTCACCGTTGCTGCACCGACCTCTTGATGAGGAGAAATTACAAAGGACGACTGAATGGATGATGTGCATGGATGCAAGGGCATGCGGTTTGCACTGGGCCACTTTGCCGTGACGCGCTGGCGTGGTGCTTGTGCGGCGAGCGTTTCTTTGTTTCCACTGGCGATTGGCGGTAGCGCATGAGCCAAGGGCGCAAAAAGAAAAGGAAAAGAAGAATTTATACAATTCTAATTTTCCTTTTCTTTTATCGCATTTCCTTTAGTGCGGCGAGCGTTTCTTTGTTTCCACCGGCGCTTGGCGGTAGCGCATGCCTGGCGCAAAAAGAAAAGGAAAAGAATTGTATAAATTCTTTTCCTTTTCTTTTATCGCGTTATTGGTCCCTTTTGTTTTCCTATCTTGTCTCGACTGAGGTAAGAAAAAAGCGGCGATCCTTCTAGTGAGCTGGCAGCCAGTCATCGGCCGTGGCACGAGCAAAGCTGCTGCCAGAGTTCCTGAGGATGTGCAAGACCTGCACCAGCGCTTAAACTTTGTGGGCGCCCCTGAAGTCACCAGACACCTTGCATTCGGTGCAGTGAAGGAGAGTTATGCTGAGGATGAGGACTACGTGCTGGACGTCCTGGAGCATCTGATGCAAGACCTACACTCTGCGATGGTGCGTGGGGTTTTCGTCCACTTTGATGGCCAGCCGATCTGCCTGCGTTTGGCTGCAGTGTCCTGCAAGGGAGACTGGCCCTGGCTGTGTGATGCAGGGGCCCTGACCCGGTCCTTTCGCACTGCGAGCAAAAGACCAAGTGCGAAAAATCCACCAGCGGGGATATGCCACTTGTGCATGGCTGGCTATCAAGGCGTCCCTTGCTCTGATAGCCATCCTCAAGCAAAGTGGATATCCACTATGCACAGCGCTGCTGCCGTTATTGCTTGGGAAACGGAAACGGCTGTGACAAGGCTCATGCCATTCCGGCCAAGTTTCCCAGCAGAGCGATACCGCCCTGACGTTATTTGGGCATTGGTAAGAACTTTTGTGCTTCCGCCCTGGTGGTGCTTTTGCCGCTGTGCGATGGATCCTCTGTGGTGAAGAAGTTTGAGGAGATGACCCGCCTTTGGCGATCTTTCTGCAGGTCTCGGCGCCTTGGAAAGCATTTATCTTAAGTCCAAAACATGCGTTGGTAAGCCGGCCCAGCACTAGTCGAAGTTTTGGATTTGCTTTTGCGCTGATTTTCCAAGGAAAGAGAAACCACTCCTCTTAAAGATCACCAAAGAGACGCTCAGCTGGTTGGGGCCTGGCGACATGCCAGAAGCAGGCTGGCAAAAAGGATCCACTACGACACTCCTGTTGGATTCTTGCTGGATTTCTTTATTATGTTTTACGTTTCTAGCAATTTTCTGTTTGCTCGAAACACCTAAATTTTTTGTTTCCTTGCGTGTATGTGCAGGGGGGAAACACCAAAGTTTTTGGGTAGAACTCTTGGCATTATAGCTCGAGCTATACTGCCAAGAGTTCTACCATCAGGAGTGGCTCGAATGGCAGCTTGTCCAGCCGGACTGGGCGCTGCGGCTGGATGAGAACTGGATGTTCCTGCGGATTCTGCTGGTGGTGAAGCGCGTGAATGCAACGCTGCGGCTGCTGTATGAGAGCGGCGTGTGGCTTCCTGCGAGTCGCGCTGCAACTTGCGGAAAACTTGGCGTGGAAGCTCTGAGAGCTTACGGCCAGTTGGCCCAGCACTGTCTCCAAGCTGGTTTGCCACGTTTTCCGCTTTATCCCAAATTTCACTTGCTCCTGCACCAGTTCTATGGATTGGTCTGGCAAGCTGAAAAATTGTCTTGGGTAGAAAACCCTTTGACGGATAGTTGCCAGTGCTGCGAAAGCTTCATTGGAAGCATTTCCCGTCTTTCACGGCGCGTGAGCCCAAAAAGCACCATCGAAAGAACGATGGATTTATATTTAATGACGCTGTGGAAACATTGGAATGATGCATAAAAGCTGGTGTTGGCAGTGACCAAAACATCAAAAAACATGATGTGGAAGCGCAGTATATAGAATTGATTTTGGTTTGTTGTTTGTTTTTGGGTTATACATCATTCCAATGTTTTGCGTCTGGGGTGCCTGCGCATGTGTTGCGCAATGACTCTACTCCGTGCGTGTTCGCTGTGGAAAAAAATGCGTTTGGAGAATTTTGGGGCCCAAACCCGTATGTAGAAGAATCTGGGTCCAAACCCGGACTAGTACAAGAATTCCCCTTTAAACACGGGAAATGATATCCATGTACAAGTTTCAACCCGGATTTTCTTAAATCCTATTTTGGGAGCCGAATTTCTGTTCGCATGGGGTGCCTGGTAAATATTACATTACACGGATAATTTGGGGGATGGGGGGTTCCCCCCAGGGTGTTATTTTTTTGTTCATTTTCGACTTGTAGAGGGATAACTCCGTTTACACAAGTGAAGGTCTTTGTCTGCACATTGACAACGCAAGTGAATGGTCGTACAATTTGAGGAAAAAAACATGTACTTCAACTTGGTGGAGAAGATGCTCTCCCCATCTGAATTGGATTTTTTTCCAGAAAACGCACAAACATACCGTGAATCCGCTATAATGCCGTCCGGCATGTTACTTGACGCAAACCCCGAATTGAAAACAAACAATGCCATGGGACACAACACGGGGAAAAAAAAACAAACATGTTGTTCCGACTTGTTGGTGCCAGATGTTACCAAAATTGCATGTCTTTGTTTTAAAACAAACGCACAACAAGGATTTTGTCACAGGAAACTGCACCTGACATGTTTGTTCCGCACACACCCACGACCCCGGCGTTTTGTGTAAGGGTCTGTTGTTGTTTGGATGTCACCACCGATTGGACATGAAGTTCTTGATCTCGCTCAGCACTTTCAATAGCAGATTGGCAAAACCTCACCGAATCGCATGCGGCCACATGTTTCAGATCGACGAACCAGGCTAAAACAACAACGGCGCAGGACATGAAGTTGGCGATGAAACTGATCATGATCATCAACAAGTGTGAAGGTGACGACTATTGTGATCATGTTGATGTTGCTGACCTTTGTGGCACCCTGCAATATAATGCTCTGGTAGTTGGTATAGACTAACGGGAATGGTTTTTGCAAAAACTTGGCCCCAAAACTAAATCCATCCTCTCCATGCCACATCCACAAAAGCTTTCAAAAAACTAAGCTAAGTCCAAAGTTTCACACCAGTCATGACATTCAAAACGGCAAAGCAGCAAAACGCGACCTCAGCGCCACGAGAAGAAGTGCACGAACCAACCCGAAATTGCAGCAGTCGCTCTTACTAAAAACAATGCCAAAAGGGTTGGGCATAATTGGTCAAAATTGTTTCTTCTCGGAACGGCCGCTCTTAAGCCCAAGATTGCTTACTTTAACCAAACTTTCGCCATCTCCACAAAAAACTTTTGCGGGGCCCTATGTTGGATTGGGGAATTCTTGGTAGGAAGCAGGCGCTTGGCAAGGGACATCTGAGCGTCTGAGCGACCATCAAAATTCATTCTGTGGCGGCTGCACATTCACAAGTGGTGTTTTGCTTTTCACTCACAGTGGTCCTTCCTCACCTTCTCCGGCCAGTTCTGACACTTCCACACCGCACCGAAACTAAGGGCTCACCTGCCTCCTGCCTCCTGTCTCCTTGGAAACAAGACATAACAAGTCAACAGTTTTTGGCCACCTAGCTCTCAAGAGAAGGCCGTCTTTCGCCAAACGTTATCAAAACTTTCGCCAAACCTTCCCGAAAAATCGCCCTACATAAACTTCATCTTCAAAAATCCATCTATGTTCCAGTCATATCTTACTACTTTACTTTCACGAAACTTTCGCCCAAAAAACCTAAGGTGATCGAATTTCCTACACTGGAACGACAAGGACCTTGGGATCGACAATATATCAGGCAATAGCAACTGGCATCTCGCATTTCGAAAATTGCCTTCAGAATTGCACTCCCTTAGCCCTTGTAAGGGTTCCTGTTTACAATCTCGTCTCGTCTGTCTTGCTCTCTCTCTCGGAATTCCATCCGTTGAAACTGAGCCTCCTCTCCCGCAAAAGACTTCCCATCTTTAAAACCAATGATTGGAAAATAATTCCTGAATCCGTTTCTCTTCTCCTAGGGTCCTGTCTTCATTTGAGCTCTTGCCTTGTTCCCTTCAAAAGCGCTGCTACCCCTTCGCTCTTTACTGATGTTGCGTGCTTTGTGTTAAAGTGTGCCTTCAATCGGCAGCTCCTCTACCTGTCTTAAATTTCTTGCGTGAAGTAACGTCCCTGACACTTGCAGGAAGACAAAAATAATTGCCTGCCTTACAATTAAAAGCGTCCCCTTCCCTAATTGCAGTCTCTTACGGATGCAGAGAGGGCTCCTGTGTAAAGTCCTTGATACCTTTATATTTGATTGCTAGCATTCAATGAAAGCCTCCAGACCTTGTTGGCCACTACCTCCTCAAAACTGCCGAAAAAACCGCGTGCCCTCCATCTCTCTTGGGTAAAATCTACCCAGTTTTTAGTCGTCTCGACTTCCTGGGGATCGCTTGTGACAATCTTATTGGCCGACGGTCACCGTGGTTGGAAGTGAATTTCAGTGGAAGTGAATTTCAGTGAAACTCATGCACCCTCAGCCGTGAACACGGTCTCGCTTGATCGCAGGACACTACCAATTATGATCCAAGTGGTTTGTCTCCAATATGTTTACCAGCAAACTTGCGGACTCCGGACCTGTTATGAGCTGGGATAAAGCCTTGAATCGGCCAATGTTTTCGGCGATTCATGCCATGCGATTCTGAGAGAATCACATCTTCAGGCAATGCACATCCCTTGCATATATTAAGATGTTGAACCTCACCTGCATGCAAATTTTCAAGCAATAGGAGTAGCCTGGTTGGTGGGTTTCAACCCCCAACCCATCTGAAAAATATGTGTATAAAAAGTCAAATTGGGTTAATCTTCCCCAAATCAGGTGAACATCAACAAATATCTGAAACCACCAACTAATCATTAGAATACTAAGCCAATAGTAGAGGTTTTTTCCCCATTATGAGGATTCTCTATTCTACCTGATTCTGATGTGGGAGATAATTCTTTTACTCCCTATTTACGACGTTTTGGATTCACCCAGCTCTACATGCCTCCTTTCCAACCGGAGTAAGTCAGGCGATCGCCACTCCCAAGTTGGGGGTGATGATAAACCAAGACTAATGGGAGTGGCTTGCCATCGATCCTTTCCAAATGGTATAATGCTAGTAAAATGATTGTTGCAAAGCCTTTAAGGAACATACACTTCGTGCATGGCATACTTAAATCTCTTGGCACTGACCAAATGAACAAATGGACAATCAACCAACCCAACAACATATTCCATGTCGCAACGTACCATCCAAGTAACATAAACAACAAAGAGATATCCCCACACCCAGCTGAGATTGTGCATCTTGTCCGCAACGTCTCCCCAAGTCAGGCCATTGGAAATGCTTTGGAACAAGGTTTGCATGGAGCGTTCCAAATCGGCAAAGCGCAGCTTCAGAAAGGCTGTATCTGCATCGCTGATTTCAAAGTTGCTGATGTACTCTGTGGAGACATCGGTGAAAACGATGGCAAACACATAGATAATGATCCTGAGTTTTACAGGTGACGGTGAGACACGTGGAAAATATGGATCTGCTGAGTTCACATAATTGGGATCATATTCACAAAGTTGCCGGTTGAACCCAGTTGAACGCAGTCAAGTTGGATCATCTCCTAGGGTAAAAATAAAATAGGATTGAAATTATAATCCACTTTTGTAGTGATAGATCCCTTAACTTATTAATGTATAATATACAATATACAATATTAAACTTGCTGTTAATTAAACAGCTCCAGTAATTGGTTATATATACTTCAACCTTCACGGATTCGGTCAGGCTTATTTCAATCATCCAGCCATCCGGTGTTGAAACAAGCAATACCCACGGATGCGCTGTTATTCTTTGCCATCTTGGAAAAAAAATAAGACCTCAAATTTGGAGAGGTGTCTCAAAAAAATATTTGAAGTTCCACCACCCAGTTATTGGTTGGTTTCTTCCCGTCACTTGCCATGAAACACTTCAAGGGGTGTGGACCTTGGAAAATTGGGGGGTGGTGGTTACTGTGTCCTCCTTTAAACGGAGGATGTATATTTCTCCCCAAAGCTTAGATGGGTCCCACCGCCTGCTCCACCGGTCCCCTGAACGTGCTAAAAGTGATCACCAGCCTAGGTTTCCTTTAACTAAGGGAGATTTCCCTTACTTTTCACCACCAAACTTGGGGCGCCCAGGGAAGCATGTGGGGTCGCCAGCGAATTTGACCAGATTGACCCCTGCCAAGTGGTTGGCTAAGTTCTAACCTCAAACCTCCACAGTTGAACTGGTTGCTGCTTGTCATGTTGATGGATTCCATCCATCGCCGTTTCAAAAATTCAAGGATTCACCACCAACATGACCCACTAACCGCCACCAATCATTGGCTGTCATTTTTCTGCCCAAAATGGGCTATGCGGTTATAAATCATTCGCCTCCAAGTTTCAACAAGAGAAGTACAGACCACATGAGCACTTTCAAAGTCCCAAAGATCGAGTGAACTAACGACCTCAGGGTGTTCAACATTGCTGTCTGTCTAGCATCCACAAAAATATACAGAAATACAACATGGAAAACTTACAAAAAGGAACTGGGGTTATACATGGTGTCAAATCATCATTGTATCCCATACCATCCAAGTATGGTATATTCATATATTCACCTACTGTACATTTAGTTGATTTTTATGGTACATGTAGGTAAACATACCATTGGATGATACACCCCCGCTAAGAGAACCAGAACATGGTTTCCAGAGCCGGTTCGTCTCCTTTGCAGATTTATTTAGCGGCTCGTTTTCCTGAGGTGTACGGCGACAAACACTTCATGTGGCTCAAGAGAAGACGTTGTTGGGATGGTTCTGAACTATTATATACTACTAGCCTGTACTACATATTACTACCATGATCAGCACTTTAAAGAGATCTTAACACACAAATCAAAAAAAAAAACTATAGCAAACCCTGTCAAACAAAGCAAGAAAATCCAGAGAAAACTATAACTGCCATATAACTGCCGAATACCTGGATCTTCCAAAATTCCGTGTGTGAAATTTTTCAGGGATTTTTGGTTGGTGAACATGCCAAACAAAAATCTTACACCCAAAAGGAAGATCCAGGTAGCCGAACTCTTGGAGTTGATCTTAAGATTTGCCAATTTTGAAGGGGGCCCTGGAAGGTTCTGATGGTAGCTGCAGCTTTAGGGGATTTCACCAACCTGGCTTCAGGTTAACCCTCCCTGAAAATGGATGGAATGGAGTTGGAATTTTGATCGCTTCTTTTTAAAGGGGCGTTTGAAAGGCCTATTCTTAGTTTCAGGTAATTAAGGGTAGTACCCCAATGGATTTTTCCCCCCATCTATTTGTGGGATTTTTCTCGACCGAAACTTCCATCCCTTCCGGAATTCCGGAATCGATCGACCTTAGGGCACGAATGAAGCGCACGATCTTCACCACACGCACCACGCGAATCACCCGCGTCACACGCAGGATGCGAATGATGCGCACATTTCCGGACATCAAGGCATCCTGGTGGGCGGGCCCCGTGCGTGGTAGTAAAGGTGGAGGATGAAGGACTGGAAGCGACAAAAATACCATCAATCTTGATCGTTTTTTTCTGGTAGGTACGTGTTGTTCAACGCGGACCACTTCACAGTTTCAGTTTTTTGTTTCAATGACATTCTCTTATAGCTCTTGGTTTTTGTAGCGGAGTTGCTCCGAAAAGCATCTAGAATGGCATCAGGATGTACAAGCTTTAAGGACCTTATTTCAGTGAGTATACATTTACCTTCACCTTGCAGCTGGCATCATGGAGAGTAGATGCCAAACCTTGGGATCCCTTTATCAAACGGAATGGTGCCAAACAGCCGATGCGGTTCACACCTCACCCCCTCACCCCACTGGTTGTCCCCTAACGACTGGGAGATTGGTCCCCCCCCAACCACCAACGAAACAACCAACGTTGGAAGATAGTCGAGTTGCGGCATCGGAGGTCAAGGATGTCATGCTGGCAATTTCTGAGACCAGATTCAAGATGCTGGTCAACACAATCAGCACATCCTCAAGGGAAACCAAAGTTGCTGATTGGCCCGATGGGTTCATCGAATCAAAATGGGGGTGGAATGTCATGTTCAGGGTTGAATGCTCGTTTTTATCGTTTTTTCAGGTGGGAGTGTATAGAACAAACGACTTTCACAGAGGAAGGCCAGCATCCCATCCAAACAAAACTCGGAGCATTGAAACCAATGTGTGTTTTGGAGCAGGGTGTTCTCACCCAACAGGTGGCAGTTTTCCACAACTGAACCGGGAGAAGCTGGTGCTGGCTGGTGCTGGGGGTATATACTACCTGGATGCGCAGCGAAGGTAGTAAACTGCAGGGAGTGCTTCCCCAAAAAAGACACTCAAAAACAGGGTCCGCAAAATGTGCAAAACAATGCAAAACAACTCTACTATGCCGCCATGAGTGTCCAAATAGTTCCACACCACATTTGGAGAAGACCAAAAGAATGGACATCCTTCTGCAAGAACTCGCAAGATCAACTCCACCAAGAAGAGGAGCGCATAAATCCTATGAAAGCAACTTGTTTTTTCAGGGATCCCACTAATCCCCAAAAAATACGATGGTTCTTTGGTTTGGGTACGATATTTGGTTACAACGATCATCCTTAGGTCCATCCGCGACCTTTTAACAAATCACCAGGTGGTTTCTTCCGGGTGGAGCCCCATCAGGTGGGGAAACCCACCCTCATCCAGTGACCATCAGGATGGGTTTCCCCAAAATTGTACGGAAACCCTTCCGGAAACGATATCTTGTTCCATCTTGTTGTTCGTCTCCAGGGTTACGATATTTCAGGATATTTCTACTTTGATGATTGGAAGGGCAGTGAAGGGGAGCTGCCTTAGCTACTTATCCGCCGACCCGAGTCGGCGTGATTAGGAAATATCTTATGCAGGATCCAAACGGTGTCGATAAACCCAAGATCCAAAATCCAAAATCCGAAATCCAAAATCCAAACGGGGCCGTTTGGGGCCGCCACAAAAAGAACGAAGACTAAACTGATCCAAAATCCAAAATCCGAAATCCAAAATCCAAAATCCGAAATCCAAAATCCAAAATCCGGAGAAACTGCAAGCCAGGCGGCGTTGTTCGAAACGTTGGGTTGACTTCGTGCGGCGCCGACCATGATGTAAGGGCAAAGGATGTCAATATCACGCGGTTTTTATCTCAGCCTTCAAAATATACATACCTGTAACCCCAATGTCCTTTATTTTTAAGGGTCACTTTAAAAGCATGCACCTTCTGTAAAAAACCCATCTTCTAGTCTCCGGGGCGTATTTTGTGGAAAGACCTTTTTTCTGCGTACTGTTGTTTGTATTGACCCTTTGAGGTTACCATGATGCATGTTTAAGGAACATCAACTATGATTATTATGATTCAGCACTACTGAAGGTTCTTGAAAAACCCATAACATCCCATAACTTACAATTCCAAAAAAGTAAAGTGTTCTCCAGGACAATCCAACTTAAGCTTCAAGCAAAGAAATGATAAGAAATGCCTGTGTATCCGGACACTTTCTATCAGGGACCCTGGGGTCATCGCTCCATGATGCTTCCCAACATAATCAAACATGGGGTTATCTACAACTTTAGCATACTTTAGCCAAGAACATGGCAACTTATACACCCCTATTCTTCCGGTGGGGTCCTATCCAGGTCCACCCCAAACCCAATCTGCTGCAACCGCAGCGAGCTTTTTTAGCCCTCGGTGGGCTCTCGCTTCTGGTCGAAGTGCCAGGGACCTCAAACCAAAGTGACGGGACAATGGGAGATCGAACAGGACATGTTCGCGTATAAGGTGGCTTAGGCTAGGTTAGCCTTAGGATGAAGTGATGATGATTATGGTTTTTTGCTGGTTAAGTTTTAGATATGTTCTGGTATACAATGTTTTGTTTTACTTTGTTTTGTTTTGGTGTGTTAAGGTATTTTAGCTAGTTGTACTTTGCTAAATGGACGAAAAATATAAAGCGCTAGGTCCTGCTATGTTGCATTTTGTTACATGCGTTTTTGATTATGGGATTGAAGGTTCTCCTTAAAGTATGTAGTCAGCAAACTGCATATCACATGGCCACCAAGACTACTAAAGAGGCATTTTCACCAGAAAGACTCACAACCAAATATTCCATGATAATAAAGCAAATATAAAATAATAATGTCACACCATCTCAAATTTAAGATATGCATTTCGCTAGCATCATTTTGGTCCAAGTTTGTGGTCATTGTACTCACCCCATGGCATCACTTAGTGGTGTGGTTGCGGAGTGGGATGCGTCGGCGCAGGTGCGACAAAGGGTGCGTGACACAGGGCGATTGTTTGTGCCTCTGCCTTTTACTACAAAGCCAGTTCCCACGGTTGCCTGTGGGGAGTTGAACTATGAGGTTTTGAAGCCTATCATGAAACGATTGCAGTACCCTCGTGGCTGTGTTGGTATGCATTCACTTCCACATCTTGAACGCCAGTTTTTTAGCGGCATCAAATCGTAACAAATTTCAGTTTGGTGGCTTTCTTATGATTATAGTTTGGGTTTGGTTGGAGTATCCACATGTCCTTGTTTAATTTTTTTTTGCTTTAAGCCAATTTCTGTGCAGTTTTTCTTTCCAAAAATATGTTCTTTCTATTGACCTTCTTCATGAGTAGCTAGGATGCGGAAGCTCTTCATTCTCTCAAAAGTCCCAGTGCCTCCCAATGCCATTTTGAAGAAGGAAGCAAAACTAGCCAAAAGCTTCTGCGTTCTGGTTAAGCGAAAGCTCCAGCGTGCTCAACTCCCCCGGGGAATGCTATTTCGCAAGCTTTTGGCACTTGTTTTTGATCCTGAGGACTCCCTGAAATATTTCTCTTCTTGTTTTTTTGTGTTGACTTTCTAGCATGTCCAAATACTGGGGGATTGAGAAAGTGTAACATCAAAAAAACAAACTATCAAATTAATTAATACACAGGTTCCATCACCCCTTGCTCCCCAGGTCTTTCAACTTCAGGAAAAGGATTCCATATCTTAATTGGTTGTGATGACATATGTTTTAAGCAAGGATTCCATTTGCACAGGAATGAAACCCTACAGTAGACTTAGTATGTAACTCCCACTGTAACTCCCAACCAAACATTTGCCCTGGACAAACCTTTTCCTTTCAGGAGACCCAACCCGTGACAGAGGAAAAGTTGGAAGATGAGGCTGATCCCGATGTCCAGGACGAGGACGAACTTGGGTTGGGGTCAGAAGGTGAGATCGAAAAGGATGAGGTGCAGGAGAAACAAGATAGTAAAGATGAAGATGATAATACTGACGAAGATGGGAACGGAGAACCAGGAGAGGAGAAGGTTAACAAGGACGATGTAAAGGATGAAACAGAGAATCATGAGGGTGAAAGCGGACTGGACGGGAAGATTGTACCTCATGATGAAGAACCATTTTTTGATGTACCAGATTCCCAACCGATTTTGAATGATGTTGCTGAGTCTCAAGTTGGGGATGGACATGGTGATAGAATCATTCCAGCATCCCCGCCTCCGACACAGCCAAGTCCCGTTATTGAGATTGAAGACACACCCGAAAAGGCAGGGGAACCCATCCAGAACTCTGAGAAGTTTACGAATCAGAGAAATGAAATAGAAGACAGCATCAGTGAACTCACACAAAAGCTGAACCATGCAAAGAAGTTGATGGCTTCAAAGTGTTTTGGACTTAACTAAAATCATTTTTGTTTTTCTGTTTCTTTTTTTCAAATTCTGGTTATGTTTCGTCATGGTGAAAACAAACATGTATTAAGATCTCGTGTTGACTTACAGCAATACGGTATAAACACGTGTTTCAATTAAGGTCATTTGAATAAAACTGAAACATACCTAGGCGTGCTCAGACGCCAGCCCCTCCCAAGCGTTCAACATCTTCCTCTTCAAAAGGGGGCCCATCAATCTATGTACCTGACAGTTTGCCTTTGGGTACGGAGAATGTGGATACCCTACTCTGTCAAGCGGGTGAGATGGATGAGATGGCTAGTTCTTTAGCTTCTCAATTGGCATCAGCTCCCACTGATGTCAAAGAGATTGAAATCCCAGAGTCTGCCCCTGTTTCTTTTCTGAATGACTTTGAAAATTTTGAGCTAGTTATTATTTGTTTTTTGTTTCCTCAATTTGTTTCGATTTGTTGGAGAAAAGCAGCCCTTGTATCTTTTTCAAGTTTGCTTAGTGCACTTGGACCCCTCTTGGTACACCCAACCATCTCACCCCCGAATCAGGTTCTACGACGTGCCCAACTTGGACTTCAGACCGAAGAGCCAGAGGCGGGTGCTGAAGGGGATGCAGGAAAGAAAAAGGGAAAGGGCAGGGGAAGGGGAAGAGGCAGAGGAAGAGGGAGGGGCAAAGGAAAGGGAAGAGGAAAGGGTAAAGGTGTCAGAAACCAGGGAGAAGACGAGACAGGAGAAAAGACAGAGAAAGATGATGATAAAGAGGAAGGCCACCAAGGTGGTGAGACTGAGATGTTTGATGCTGAAGTTTCACAGGAAGATCCAGAGGAGACGAAGGATGTTCATGAGCAAGATCAGAAGGAAACTCCTGAGATTGAACAGCAGCAGGAGCAGAACAAGGAAGAGATTCAAGAGAAGAAACGGCAAGACAAGAAGACTGCTGCCAAGACAAAGGTAGAGAAGAAAAAGAAACGAGCTGAGTCTCCAGAGTTGGCGGAAGGAAATCCAGGATTAGAAAGAAGCTCGGGAGTCAAAAGACAGAAAGGAGCAGTTGAAGAGACAAGTGAGGACCAGGAGAGGAAGGAAAGGAAAAGGACTGCTGAGAAACCTGGTAGATCAACACCAGAGGTTCAGGCACCAAAGAAAGCTCCCCGACGAAAGAAAGGTCCAGAACCAATTGCCGAGAAGAAAGACGAGCAAGGCCAAGAAGAAGAAGAAAAGAAAAAGAAGACAAATCCTGTGGATGTCAAGGATGTCAAGGGTGGGAGGAAAAGGTCTGGTGAGGTGGCCACTTTTGCCAAGAGGTGGGAACCAAAGGGTGACTTACCAAAGGCGAAGTGGAATGCATTGAAGGAAGCTTTTGTTAAAGAGGTGAAGCCTACTTTAACATGTTATTCTGCCCATGAGGAGTGGTTACGGGTGGGTGGGTAAAAGGTAGTTTCCCCTTTCACGTACTGAAAACAAATGCACATTGAACCCATCTTTGTTTTCCATGTGCGATATGTTTGTGAAACCTTCCAGGGTATCTCTGTTTCAGTAGATTTCTTATGTTCTGCCATTTTCCAATATTAAATGCACATTTGATATTTTGTGTGTGTGTGCACATGTGCTTATGAACTAGTGTGCTTTCTTTCATGAGGGATCTGTTGATAATGGTGTGGGGTTGTCTTGACGGAATGACTCTATATCCAAAGTGTTTGTACTGAGGACTTTGCTCTGAGATATTTGAATGAAACTTCATTTTCCATTTAGAATTCTGAACGGCCCTACAATCTTGAGTTTATCTTGGTCATCCGATCTCAAAAATAATCATGGCTTGGCTAGGACTTCTTCTGGAAATTTGCCATGGAGAAATGGAAGGAGACCGAACTCACCATTGAAAACTTGCCTGGCTTGGCATCCGCTGCTGCCTCTGAGTATCTGACTACGATCAAAGATCCGTAGATTTTCGCTCAGCGTGACCGTGAGCCTAATGCCAGGGATGGTTTTCAAATGTTACGCAATAGAACTGTTCATGTCTCAATTCCCTTTGAATTCTAGCTTATGTGTTTTGATTTGTATTGATTTGTTGTATCTGATGTACGTATTCATTACCCTTACATGTGCACGTAAAAAGCAATCACAACTTTGGGCTTGATGAGCCATCCTATTGAAGGATTGGGCCAGTTCTCGCTGCTATAGGCTTTGTGTTTGCTACAACTGCAAACTGATTGGGGAATAGACACAAGAGTTCTTACAGTGATAGGGCATACATGAGCTGAATGGGTCCGGCAACATGAACTCATTGTGAGGTTCATTCAAAGTCCTTTTTTAGCACTTTCGCTGAAACCTATCCTATCGTTCAAAGCTCATTCCGTTTGTAGCTAATACAAAATATACAAAATAAAGAACTCACAACTAGTGATGAGTTTGAGGTGTACTTTTTGATGATCTTAACGTGATATTGGCTTGACCCATGGAATTCCAGCAAACCACTGGATGGGATGATATGCGACCGCTGTTGCGATTCTTGGAAAAAATGCATCCAATTGCCAGTACTGAATAGTAGAAGTTGATGGAAAACAGTTGGTCAATGATTCACAAATTGTCTTATATAAATCTGGCTGTTCATTTGACAATTTTTTCCCTATCAAATGATTAAAACATCTTCTGATAAAATACCTTCCGAAATTGGTATTATGGCCCACCACCCCCACCCCCACCACCACCACTATCACTACTACCACTGCAACCACAACCGCCACTATTCGAGACGTGCAGTCACAACTAACTGCCTAACACGTTGCTCTGAGGCCTTCATGGAGGGCAGAAACTTCGACTTCCTGTTCAATGACGCTGGTAAAACCGGCTCACTTCAGATTCTGTGGGATGATTGGGGTGGATAGATTTTTGGTGGCAGACTCATTCTCAGAATCATTACCATCAATCTTAATTAAAAAATAAGTATGGAAAAGCCAAGTTGGAAACATCTCATAACAAAGGAATGAAACAAGCTGGCTTGATTTTGATGACTTCATCAAGTAGTGTAGTCAGATTGCAAAAGGTCTGGAGCATTATCATGAACTTCCAAAGTATTGAATTTACTTTCCACAGTGAACAGCTAGATTTGGCTCAGCCCTGGGGACTTCGCAGTTGGTCCCTGCTTCCCAGTTTCCACACATGGATTCCCTTCATCTTAGCAACATCCAAAAGCGGAAGCTGAACTTGGTGCTTCAGCGACTTTACACACTGGGGGCCCCAAAAGTGCCTTAGCAATGATGAACTTTTGGTTACTTAGAACCATTTGGGACCCCACAAAGAGTAAGTGATTGTCCCAATGATGTTCTGTTTTTTTGGGAAAGCATGGCCTTACAAGATCTTAAAAGTATATATGTAGATTGAAATTTGAAAGAACACTTCACACCCACACCTGCCTTCTCATCAAAGGTGTTGATGAGTTGCATCATTCTCCTTGCTGCCAACACTGGAGTTACCGTCTTTGGTGAGGTTTGGGTGTTCAAAACCAACACTCAAAGTGATATCCTATATATATCCTATACCGCATTGTTTTGAATGTTTAATTTTTTGAGTTTGAATTTGAACGGACTTGTTTGTTCTTTTCTTCAAAGTCCATCTTAAAAATATTCATTTTGCATCTGGGTTTGTCGAAGTGTTCTCTGGAGATGGATGGGTGAGTCGATGTGTTCGGGCTAATGGAATTCCAACTGCCTCCTTTGATATCAGACTTAGCCAACAAGTTGAAGGGAAACAGAATGCGATGGACATCCTCTCGGATGCAGGGTTCTCGTTCTCTAGCTGAATTTGTTTGTTATTTTCTGTTTTTTTTAAGTATCACGTTGTCCTTCTTAAGGGGAATGATTTTAGAAAGATTTGTTTTAGGAGACCACCAAAAATGTTCAGATTGCTAAGCCTTACCAATTACCCATCACCTGGGAACAAACTCAGGCTTATCCTCCTTGCAATCCTCAACTGCAAGTTTGACAATTTTTTGGCACTCTTTGGATTGGTTTGCAGTTCCTTTGTGACGATAAGCAAAGGAAGTCATTGGCGATACCCTCATGACCCTTTGGGCCGTCGAGGAGTCAAGTTTGTAGATGATGGGAACCATATGACGGCGAAGACCCTAGATTCAATCTTAGCATGATACCATTTTGACCCATTCTTTGAAATGCTTTCTGTTCAGCTAGAACCCCCTTGTTGATGACGGTGAACCAATATATAGACCATTTATTCCTTGTCATCATGTCTATCATCAACAGGATCCATGTAGACCCTAAAGGAATTGGATATTTTATTAGTTTTCCTGTGATTCCCCTGGAATGGCAGCTGCCTCAAGATCTTGCGTGGATCGCACCAGTGAAAGGTTGGTGAATGGTGGGAGTTTGGGTGGGCGAGTAAAGCTTGGGCATTTTAGGGTTGTTTTCACAACGTGTTGTTCCCCAGCATATTGGCTTTCCAAATGGATTTCTTTATTTGTTTACCACGCTTCCCTTGCAACAAAAGGTAGTGGTTAAACTCTGAAATTCTATGATGCTGCCTTTTGAACAAATGAATTGATTCACATTTTTGAGACCCATAATGATTTTGTTTTTGGTTCTACCAATAGCCTAGGACCACATTGCTTGTTCTTGCGGTGACCGCTATGGGCGGTGCTTGGATCATTGAACAACCCCGGTCCTCAATACTTGACTGGCACCCTCGCATTAGACTTCTGTGGCGGTTACTTCCCAAGGTTCGGGGTTTGGGAAAACAGTTTGCCCTTTCCCAGTTGTTGTTTCATTTGGCCCACTGTTTGAAGTACAACCCACAAAGACTTTTTGAAATCTTTCTGGAAAGGGGTGATTACAACGACATCCGAAACTGCAATTTGAATGACCATAGTGTGGAGGTCTATCAAGCTAGCTGGTGGGCTGGTATGTATGGTGCGATGACATGGAAACGTCATGTTGCCTGGTCATGCTGCCCCACTATCCAATGTTTGGACCTTGGCACCCTTTGTAAAAAGTTCAAGCGACATATCGCCAAATACGGGATCAAATCGACGAAACAATGTAAAACCCACAATGGGAAGAAGAAGGGGTTTTGTGGTTCAAAACATCTCAAATCTACAGGGATGCTTGGTTGAAACCCATTTTTAAGTTTTTGAAAATATTGCTTGGTGATTTTGGTGGGTGTATGATATTTGATAGTTCATGATACATGGATGTTGATATGGAAATGATGCATGGATCTAAAATGACAAATCCATCACATTCTGTCACAGTGCAACATAGGGTTGCTTTCGATTTGAAACATACTATTCAATCACAAGTGGTGTGTGGAAACATGGAATTAGATAAAGCTTTTCCATTCCCAACAAACTTTGGTCCCCTCCAAAATTTAAGGAGTTATCCTCCACAATTTGGGCAAAAGATTGCGAAGCTCTATCCTCGCTTTTGCGCCAAGCGTCCAATCTACTTTGGTGTGGAGATGGAAGAAGCCACACTGGACCTGGGCATCCATTTGTTCAGTACTCTTCAGTGGCATGATGTGGATTGGTGGGATGATGCCTGCATGGAGTCAGTTTTTAGATATCTCCGAGGATCAAAGGATCTTAGGTTGGGAGATTTAAGAGAGTTGTTCCCAACAGCAATTTAGAATTGGGCCTAAGACCTTTCAACTTGGTCCATGCAAGAAGGTTTTGTGTGCCATTTTCCAACATCTTGTTGTAGAATGATTGTTGTTGAAAACCTCAATGGCCCCCAAATATAAAAGTTTTGGATCCAAAGTTTCAAACATTGTGATTTCCCTCAGCCCTATATGATGCCCGAAATCAAGTATCGTCAGTCTCTTAAGTGATAATAAGAACTGGTTGGAATCAAATTCAAAGAAGATGTTGGTGCTAGCACGTTGAATGATTGCAACTAAGCTTGGTAACAAAACACCAAGTAGACCCCCGTGGATGTTTCAGCGCAGCTTTAGAAACATTGGAAAAACATTTGGGAGTGCTATTTTGGATCTCTTTGGTAGGTTTTGGGCACAGTAACTCAGAAAGTTCTTGCTGAGGTGGATTTTGACGATCGGATTTCTTCTGTGGTGGATGGTGAATGATTTTACCGTACTTGTTCCCTTTTTGTTGGACTTAAGGATGACTTAAGGGGTGAACTGATGGAACATGATGGGTTTTTTAGCCACTTTTGATCAGGTTTGAAGGGTACGTACTTTGTACGTATAAAGTACGTACCGAACCCGTACCGAACCCGTACCGAATGTGTAACCCGTATTAGGGGCGTTTTTTTCCGTAAAAGGGGCGTGAATTTCCATACGATAGTACGTACCTTTTGCGTACATTTTCCGTATCGGACAATATAGCATTTTTGATGGTTTTTGAAAATTTTACTGCTATTTCTCCGATCAGCTTTTCCTAAACATACTATGTGTGAGACATCCCAGCCAGTTCCACCCGACTTTGGCCCAGCGTTGCCTTACCATAGGAGCTTTTTGGCTCAGGCATCCACCATAGGTCCTCGAAGCTTGTGGGTTGTGTAACTGAACGGGATGGGGAAGAAGGTTGATGGGGATGGTGCAAAGAAAACCCCTGTAGAGTCACGTCAGTTTAGCTGCTCTGAACTCAAGAATGGCGAAAAAGCCCTCTTGGAAGTGAAAAGTGAAGGTCCTAGTGAGGCTGAACTTGAGAAACAGATCAAGGAGCCTAATGGGTGCTTCATTTTACCTGTCTCTATTTTCAGATTCCTGTAGTGTAAGACATGTTCAAAAGATACGTTCATGCAAACCCAACAAAAAGGTGGTGTTTCAATGGTCTATTGCTTTCAGCTTGATCACCCATCATTAGTGGCAACATGAGAGGTATCATGTGGCATTTCTTGTTGCATTCTTTGCAATTCTAAAGTCATTTGTTTACTTCGTTTTGAGGAATGTGGTATTTATTTGCATGTCTCTATATCACTTAATGGATGATTTTCATGATTGCATGTATATATGCAAAACATCTTGATTCAAACTGGTTTTCCTTAATGGCTTACATGCCCAAGCGGTCCCTTCCAGGAGTATGAACTGGCACTGGCTAAGATGAGGTTGGCTGCATCTAAAGCTGCAGACACTTGATTTAAATAACAACACGTGATCCAAATGAAACTTTGAATATGCTGAATAAATCAACATAGTATTGCACTGTTCTGACTTTCTGGAAGCAGTACCACCTTACATACACCAATGGTCCCCTCATTTCCCACTGCTGGCAGCCTCACATCTCAGGGTGAAGCGAGTCCTGAGGCAGAAACGCAAGCTGAGTCTTGGCATTGAGTCTGGTTGGGTGTTGGGTGTGATCTGAAGTGGCATGGTGTGCTAATTCAAGTTTCTCTCATTTTAACTTTTGATGTTCTGATATGTCTGTAGTAATTTCATGCAATTTCCATTGGTGTATGCATATAGTTGTGAGGCATCCCCAGAAGAGATTGCTGCTTTGGCTGAAGAGGATGGTGAGAAGAAGAAGCCTTCCAAACCTCGCACTTCTGCCAAGACCAAAGCTGCACCCAAACATCCTAGGAGCCCTCAAAAACCTGACCAGTCCTCTCCCAATCCGGTTCTCACCAAACGGTTGAAGGGTAAACAAAGTGAGCCAGACCAAGCAACACTTATCAAAGATCTTATGGAGGTGCCCAGCTAAGCTCCAGTTTCAATATTGGACTTTGAGATATCTTTGGGGTCTTTCATGATGCAGTTTAATTTGTATGTATTGTGCGTAGTGCATGACTCATGTTCCCTCATATAAGAGTAGATTGTGTTTGCAATCAAAGGACTTTTCATAAAAGGTTGAACAAATCTCAATTATGTACTTGCATGTTTTGGGATTCAACATTGCTAGGCCAACAAAAAGATGCAAGAAGAGATGGCATCACTACGTGCTGCCCAAAAGTCAGGGTCATCGGCTGATTCATACAAGACACCCCCACCTAGAGTTAGTGCACCGACACCGGGTCGAAGCACAGCTCCCGAACCAAAACGACCACCTGTTCCTCCCCGTAGCTTGTGCCCATCCAGCCCAAACAAGCCTCCAGAAACGGAAGGCGCCAAGCTGGCGAGACTCCGACGACTGTGCGAAGTCAAACCTAGCGGACGATGCTCCGTACCAACGGAGGTGCATGAGCGTTGGCTCAAAGGCGGCAAGAGTGAACGGGAAGCTATGGTAGAAGAGTTTGAAAGGGCCAATTGGTCCAAGGACCCTGTTCATGTGAAAATTTGAACGTTGTTTTACGTCTCCACTTACTTACTTTCAGTACTTCAACCCCTAATGTTCTTTGATTGTTGAGTTTTTGGGATGTTTTTGGGGCTTAACTCTTGGGTGGCTTAAATGCAGGAGCTCTTCATCAGCAGGATCACAAAAACGGTGGCCAAAACAAACAAGTTGAGCCGCCGCAAGAAGAGGGGGTGGTTCACCAAAGAGCAAATGTCCAATACCCTCAACTGGACATCGAACCTTGACTTAGTCATCTTAGTCCAACATCACAAGCCTTGTATTTTGAAAACTACCCAAATCTCCCTAATGTTTAAGTCATGTTCTCCAACTTCTAAAAGAAATAGTGTTAACTTGATTCCCAATATTTTGTTCCACACTGATCTCATCACATCACCATCTGAGGAGCTACATCAAAAGTGTGATTGAGTACTGCCAGAAGCCAGGCAATGACCGCTTGGTGAAGATTCTGGCCTTTAATTTCTTATATCACATGTAAGCCGTTTGGGAAGTTTATCCGGGGTCCATCAATTCTTGCATAGTACGAATGAATCTATTTATGGCTAGAAGCATCTAAAAGCTATTTAACAAACCTTGGTTCCTGGAAATATTCATCCATTTACACTCCAAGTGTGCGAAGTCAATTGAAACAACCCATGTGATTTCATACTTACTTCCAACATTCTAAGGAAGGATCGCTACAATCGCAAGCTCATGAAGTATTACGTGGTCTATGAAGAGAATGATGAATCTCTAAGTGAGGATGAAGAGCATCATGAGCGACGTGATGTCGAGGCACCCCAATGATACATGTTCGGAAGTAATCTGAGTATCCAAGCCCAAACCAAAGTTGCATCCATCTGCCTTCACTGCTTTGCCTCAGGTTGACCCCGATGATGTTGAGTTCAAAAGGATTGGCCGAGTCCGGGATCCCTCTGGTTCGGAGCATGAGTCGGAGGAGGAGAAGAAAGCGGAGGTTGTGAACACAGCCAAGAAGGAGAATCTGATAGTTTTGAACCAACTTGACCCAATTTTAGATCACATGGTGATGACTTTTTGCCTTTTGAATTTAGGAAAGCAGTACTTCTCATAGATCGAATAAACAATGGCAGTGGCATGTGTTATGTACCATTTCTTCTTCACTAATCACTTATGTTTCCGATTGTGTGGGTACATAGTGGTTTGGGACAGGTATACATGCAAAAAATCAATGGCTTTGGGACAAGGTGTTTTATATCTTGAACTGTTTATATATTTTTTCTGGGTATAGTAATGGTATAGTATGGTATGGAAACAATGCAATAGAGAAGTGGCCAAATGTTAATCCCAAAAATTGTTCGAACTTGATTAAAGGAGTACATCAAGTTCAAGCAGTTCGCCGACAGCCTCCTTTCCCGTGCCACCAAGTTGACGGAACTTGTTGGGGAATTGGAGGGAACCCTTGAGGAGATTAACAAAGGGCCAGAGACACTTGAAGCCCAAAGGGTTTCCAAGCCATACACCCAGAAGTTTCAAGGTTTCAAAATAACCCACTAAATGGCAGTCATTCTTCGGTGTGAACTCCATTACGGTTCCTCCACCTTCATCCCTGAGCTATCCTCACGTGAGGTCAGTGACTTCTTTGGAGGAAGCCTGTGCTACGCTGTCAAAGCAGTATGAGGATTGTGATGTGGTGAAACTTGATACCGCGGCTTTGGCATCTGATGGCACTGATGAATCCACAACCAAGGAGTTTCCAGACCAAAAACCCAAACATGGTTTTGTATCTCTTGTTGGTTCTGTAACTCGAGATTCATTCAATATGATTTGAAATTTAATATGATACATGTTGATTCATTTCGATACTTTATTTTCTATCATAGAATGCTCCTCTTTGTGTGAAACCATTCCAGGACCATATTCGAATGTGATTTGATCATCATCATATGTTTACATCTAAGGCTTCGGAAAAAGGTGGATGCCCAGATCAGGAAAACCACTGTAGCGTTTCTTGGCCATTATTGACAGTGATATTACCTCTTTCTATACTTTTTACGTCTTCTCACCTGACATTCTTCCCTCGATCCCTTTTGTTTTAGCCTCGAGCCACCATATCCACCATACATAGATGGCCTGAGGTGCAGCAAGGTTACCACTGCAGAGACTGCAGCAAAGTGACTTTGATGCAATGCTCGTGGGTGGGGAGTTTCAATGGAAAGCATGGTCTATAGTCTATATCTCTTAAATATATTTCATCAGGACTTAGCAAAGCTAGGCAGGTTGTAACCCCCACACATATTTACACAACAAAAGCAAAACCTGCTTCCTCCTACCGCTATCGGTGCTAAGGAGCTTGCTCCGTGTGCTTCGAAAATCTATCCCAGAGTGATGGATGTGAGCGCACTTTACTGTGAAAGCTGGGTAGCGTTGTTTCTGCCTTGATTGGAGGGGTCCAATGATGAAGGCTGATCAATAGTTACCATAGATCTTTCACTGTGGGGATTTTGCCTTCCGTTTGTGAGAACATGAACGGCTGATGTTAGAACCGTCAAGTAGGATTGAAAAACCATACGGCGTAAATCTGTCCTTGGGCTATCATGTGAGGATCATATGATGTTGGTCCATGGCTGTTGCCAAAACAAACTTTGCTCTGTGGCATCAATGTGGAAGGAAAAAACGGTGTTACTTAGTTTTTACTTACCCACACACTTGCACATTCACCTGGTCCCAAACTTCACTTCGCCGCTGTGCCAGGTCAATCCCCGGATGATATTTTGAACCATTGTGCACGCCTCATCGGTCATGGGGTTGGGACTCTCAGCTGTCCTGTGGGTGGAGTGGCCAATATGAGTCCATTTGAGGTTTGCACATGGCCCGCTCGTGCATTACTGATGGGAATTGAAGGCTCAATGCAAACACAGACTCAAGACATCATTTCTTCGATATACATCCCTTTTTGAAAAATCTTCAAATAGAAAAAAACCTTAAGCTTTTTGTATGGTATTGTAAGGAGATATCAAAGAAGCAACTATACACGTTTTTACAAGTGTATATGTTTTGATTTTTGCCAACAAAACTATATAGTGAAATAGTGCTGTGATTCCCACATGTTCCTTCTGTATGTTCTTGAAAGATATTCTTGACCATGAGCGATGGTGATGATGATGACATCCTGCTTGATCTTATCTCCTATGTTTGCCCCTATTCTGGGAAGTTGCGAGTGCCTGGGTCTTCTTCCCTCAAGACTTCAGAGTGACATAGCCCAAATACTATCAAACTTTCATTGAGCATTTTGGCATTTCGATCATTTCATGATTGATTTTTTTGTCGAAATGTTTGGGGGCTTGGTTTTTGAATTCAGGACAAACAATGTCAGATTGTCAGTCTCTTCACATCTTAGGTTAATGGAGCGACCCCATGAGAATCAGCAGTCATCGTCCAGTCCATCCACTTTAGATGTTACTTCGGAGGAAGTCTATTCCGAACCCTTGGAACATGATGATCAATACTCGCAATACTTCAACCGTGACAATGGTAGCCTCCTTCAAGATCCCGTGACCTGCCCATCTCCTCCCAAAAAGAAATGCAAAACAATGGAGCCTCAGTTTGTTGCAGCGAGTGCAAATGTTTTTGTTGGGATTTTGAACAGGGTAACTTCAAGCAACATATGGCATTATGAATTGTGTTTTTGTTTTATGTTGTCAACATATTTCGTGGGTATTTTGGGATTGGCGCTGATCTAAGGAACCATCAAGTTTGAGCAATGGTGGTGCTGAGGGATTTGATCTGAAAACAATGATTGATTGGAACAAGGCTAAGGAAATTGGCCTTCACAACCATATTATGTCGAAAAATGGTCCTTCTCCTACCTGTGGAAAATTTTTAGCTCACTGCAAAGAAAAGATCACCTCCTTTCGTGAGAAAGTAGGAATTCGTCTTTGTATTTTCAAAATAGGAGTCACATCTGATCCATGTCCCCGATATGAGTTGTACAGGGAGAAAGGTTATACGATGATGTGGCTCATAGCCGCAACTAGTAGTATTGACCTTCTCCACATGCTTGAAGCTGCATTGATAAGTGAATTCCACCAACATGTGGGTTGCCGTAATTCAAAAAATACTGGTGGGGAGGGTAAGCTAAACGGAGCTTCAGTACCTCCCCCACCATACTTTCTTTATGTAGTAGGTGGTAGGGCGGATCAAGGGCGTTGGCTTGGATAGGGCACCTTTCAACTTTCAGGATCCTGCTATGGAGAAAAAATGGGAGTGTGTTTTTGCTTCGATGTAAAGTTGCAGTTTTTCTTTTCAGGATTTTTCAAACCATCCCAAGTATAAAATGTATATGTCTAAAAGTTGTGGTTTGCAAGTCTGAGATGTGAAACCCTTCCATTGCAACCCAACCCACTTGCCACCTGAATCCTCCACTCATGTTCTGTGCCTGAGGTGCCCTGCAAACACATAGTGGAGTTGGCGAAGGCACATGTGGTTGGAAATCCTCGGGCGTCAGGCCCAATGATGCAGTTTGCCCGGGTTCGGCTGAATGATGCCGAAAGCGGTGTTCACAGAATTTTCAAACAATGTGGACTTGTTCCCCGTGTGAAAATCGACCATGCAAATTTGGGGGCTGGTGTGCTAGCATCTTTTCCCTACATCAAACTCAGTTCATGGGTGCGATGGATGTTGGATACTGATCGCTTACATCGGTTTATGGTTGGAGTTAGCTCGTTTGAGAAGATGCAGGTAGTACTCACCGAATATTGGAAACGCTTTCGAGAAACCCATCCCAACCATGCTATCTTCACAATGCACGATCTTCCACTGGATAGAACGATACCATTCTTTAGTCATTCTGACGAAGGTCGGAGCTATAAACATTGTGGGATTTGGGTCTTATCATCACATGGATGTCTGGGAAGGGGCACTAGATCCTACATTGAAGCTGGTGAACATCTACGGGATTTGGCTTCCAATGAGATGGGCCTCAATTTTGTAGGAGCAACGTGGAGCACCGAATTCATTTTCACCACAATGTTGAAGACGGTATACTCCAAGAACCCATCGGTCCAGGATGAGATGGTCAAAATCTACAGCCAAGATGTTGCAAAGCTTTTGCATGATGGTGTTGTTTCTTCGGATGAAAGACGGAAGGTACATCTCATGCATGTCGCTACAAAGGGTGACCTTCCAGCTTTATGTAGGCTTGGGGGATTCACACGATCATACTCACATGTTCCGAGAGCAGCTGCTAGTCGTCGCAGTTGTCCTGGTATATGTCACCTTTGCATGGCTGGTGTTGAGGTGGGGCCTGATTATCATCGATCTGTTCCATTTGAGGACATGCGGGTGCAAGCCGACTGGATTTCAACCCTCCATTCTGTTGTTCCCTGGGTTGATACCCCAAACATCATCAATGGAGTACCCTTGACGACGGAAGATGCCCAAGCCTTTTTCGTAACTGATTTATGGCACAACTTCCACCTGGGTGTGGCGAAACACTTTGTAGGATCAGGGCTGGTAAGTGTCATAGAGTCCAATCTGGCTGCAGTTCAGGGTGGGTCCGTGGAAGCGCGTTTTCAGTGGATGACCAATTTGTACATTGGATATTTCAGAAACAAACGTATGAATCCGTTCATTGTTGACATTTCCCGTGAGCGCATGGGCTTCCCCCAAGGATCGACGTGTCCCATCGCACGTTGGTCCAAGGGGGCAGCAGCAAGTCAGTTTATGAGTTTCCTTGACTGGTTTTGCAAGACTTACATTATCAACAAAACTGATGATCAACTTCTGCTTTCGATTGTTTCTTTTGTCTGGGCTTCAGTATCCTTTTATCTTTTCATGTTGTAAAATTTGGACTTATTGTTTCCACGTGGGAGTATGTCTAGCCCTTGTAGTTTTGTGTGACTCCGTCTATCCGTTGCCCAGGCTGAAGCCACCTTTGCGATCAACGGGGCGATTGGTGAACTTTACAAGTCAGGGTATTGGTTGGGTAGCTCCAAGGGCACCAGGATTGGGAGGCTCATCTTCAGCTTTTTGGGGCACTACAGTGTTTGTGCAAGAATCTGCTTGCAGAATCGCAAGCGTCGGTTTGCCATCACCCCAAAACATCATATGATTGCCCATGATGCCCATGGCCTTCTTGACCAGTCCTCTAAAGGGGAATGGGCAGAAAACCCAATGGCACGTACCAATCAATTACAAGAAGACTTTATTGGACGGCCTGCTCGGATTAGTAGACGTGTTGCTCCAAGAAGTATCCATAAATCAGTGATGCTACGAGCATTGGTGAACTACAATGTTGCTTTTGTAGCAGCCGGCAAAGACAAGCGTGGTTTGGATGGATATCCCCAGCGTTGAATGCCTCTTCTTAAGTAACATATCGTACCATTTTAGAATCACCCATCAGCATCTTTTTTTGTTTGGCTTGGGCATTTGTTTATGGAAAACAATTTTAACAGTTGACCCTTGAAAACAGTATCTCTTAGTATCATTTGAAATATCCAAAAAGTTGTGTGACCAATGGCATTCACCAGAACCACCGGTCTGGGGCTTGGACGGAAATCACTGGCCGGGATCCGAAGAATCCGAATGACAAAAATGGCAGCAGGTGGGATGGATAAGTGAGATTGTGGTGGTGGTTGGATTTTTAAATTCATATATTATCCCATCATGGCCCATCACAACATATATTACTTCCAAGATTTGGTGTTCATTAGATCTGTTAGTTGAGGTTTTGGTATCATCCCTTTGGTTCCCACTACAATTCAAGGTTTCTGTAAAACTAGGAATTTTCCAAAGGGCGTATTTTTGACAAAAGGGCGTATTTCCATGTATGATCAAAATCATGTACCGTAGATATGGCCCTTTCACAAAAAGAGAGGAAACCCAGGCTACAGGTAAATATATTTAGATATATATATATATACATATATATATATATATACATTTATCCAGCATTATATACAGTTCCTTTTCTCAGCTATCCACAATCCCTGGTCCAATGCAACAAATCTCCCGGGTCGGCGGCTGACAGGCGCTAGCCTGTTTAAATATATCTAACATACCCTGAGAGCAACCTATGGGGGATCTAAGGACTTCGATTTTTGTTTCCTGGACCTGAGACCGGCTCACTGGGTGAAGTTCCTCACCTTTGGCATTTAAGGGATGGCATCATCAAAAGCATCAGCATTGTTGTTGTGTAAAATCATGTATTGAAAAACCCAACCAAACGGGAATTTTGATCACTGCTCATTTTTTTCACCATTCCCTCAACAAGGCAAGCATCTGTTCAACGATAAAGAAGGCCGTTGGTTGAGGCTGCCCAATACTTTGGGCCGCATAATGCACCTGTACACCAATGAGCAGCGAATTCGACAGGATGGCAGTGGCAAAAAAGACCTCGGTTCAGGGTTCAAGGCCGGCATGGTTGGGAAGTGAGCAGAAACTGGAATCCATGATTGCATGTTTTTCCTCGACCTAACAAGACAAAACGATTTGCAGATTTGCAGAAGAATAGCAAGTTTGACTGCTGTAATGAAAATCACAGAAGTTGCCAACATCTCGAATCCAATTGCGTCGCAATGGCGTGTCCCAAATTGGAAGAAACACTGCTTTAAGTTGGAAAGGGGTACGTGTGTCCATTCTGAAAAACAAGAGCAAACTTCATACCAAAAAAACAAACACCACACAAGAAAGAAATACTTCACTAGATCTGAAACATTCAAAACATCGTCCTGATTTCAATGTTTGCTTTTGCCAAGACATCGAGCGACAGCACCAATCATCAAGCATCATCAATGAATCAATCATCAATAATCACAATCAATCACCATCAACCACCAGAAGAAGAACAAGAACAACAAGGAAAATAATACTTCAACAACAACAACAACAACAACAACAACAACAACAACAACAAAAACAACAAAAGGGAAGAAGATTCCACCCACTGGGGGCACCTCAAACATCCAGGATGATACAATGCGTCTGGTCTGCACCATGAGGCCAGTGGGTACAACTACACCACTCGCACGGCCGAAGGCCTTGCGATTCGCCTGTGGCCGTGAAACGGGCGTTGAAATAGCAAGGTTATCCATGGGACTGTTGTATTTCCCTACATTTTTTCTATTAAAATCACTAAATGGTAGATATACATAAATATATATAGATATATACCATATCATGCATGGTATGGGATAGGGTTAACATAATTCCATTTCTAAACATTTTATCACTTGAGTTATTTTTGATGCTTCTTTGTTAAACTAAGACAATGCAAAGGAATTATATCATACTTATTATTGTGTTTTTAAACGAAATGGATTATTCAGAAGGTTTGTTTCTTACCATAAAGTTCATGGCGGAAAATTAACAGGTAATAGCAACTGATAAGGAGTGGCAAAAAAACCTAACAAAATGAGCCATGAAAAAAAACCTTAGTTGTTTAGGGTATATATATATAGGGGATTATACTCAAATATATAGGGATTATATACAGTAATAAACCATTCTAATTAGGGATCACTATTAACCAACCAGGATTCAATGGAAAGGATCAAAGAGGTTTTTTTCGCGGCTGAAAAATGATCGAATTTATGACTTTTTTTTGGAGGAAGGCTGAAACCTTGATCAAATGTCAATCCATGGCAAATCCCAAGATTCCAACTACTCCCTCCCGAACAAAAAAAATCCAAATCCTGCTTCAAAAGAATCGTTGGGACCTGCATTTATATATGGATGTTTCCCCGAAAAATAGGGGGTAATGTACCTCCAATTCATCCATTAAAAGATAGGGTTTTCCATTATAAAAACCGTCCATTTTGGGGGAAACTCCCCTATTTTTGGAAACCCCCCATATATGGTTAGAAAAAAAAGCAATGACCCCTAGGATCCATGGGATGTATGGTTATATTTACCGATCCATGAAAACGCCATAAAACTCAACCATTCCATGGATCGGTAAATTATACCATACATCCATGGATCCTATGGGTCAATACCATATATCCATGGATCCTATGGTTGATGTGGCTGCATCACCGACCCATTCTGCAAGCATCTTGGGTTGAACCCACCCAACCCATTTGAAACATATGCGGTACCAGCCGTCAAAATGGGCTTCTTCTTTCCCCAAACATTCGGGGTGAAGGTTTTCCAAAACATATGGATGAAACCACCAGCCAGTCATCTAATAGAATGACATGTCTAAAAAATCTATCGTTCCCAAATACAGCATGTACTTCAAGTTCCCTTTCCCTGGATTCGTAGACGCATTCAAGGGTTTGGGGTCAAGATATTGCTTTGTAGAAACCGTGAGTTACGGATTCTTACCGTCAACCAACATAGCCAGTACCTATTGAAACTGAATGAATGACAAGGACAAATACATTGAAACTCAAATGCAACGATAGCAACAATTTGACAAATGCTGTAATCTGGCAATGATCATGATAACAACGTTAACAATACTGATCACGAAAGTCACCATGACAGTCATTAGGATCATCACCATGGCACCGGGAGTTCTTAACGGCAGTGCCAGCGATAGCAAACTTTACATGGAGAGAAGGAAGCGGTTCTGTTTGTCATGCTTGGTCTGGTAACTGTTTTACACTCTTTATTCTTGTTAACAACAACAAAAGCAACAGCAACAGCAACAGCAACAGCAACAACAACAACAACAACAACAGCAACAACAACAACAACAACAACAACAACAACAACAACAACAACAACAACACCAGAAGCAGCTGCAGCAGCAGCAGCAACAGCAACAGCAACAGCAACAACCACCACAACAACAGCAACAAAAACAACAACCAGGACATGCAACAATCAGAAATCCGCAAACAGAAATCACCAAACAGCGATCAGCGATCATCAATCAGCAAATCAACAAGCAACAAAATCTGTCTATGTCTATGTTCCCAAAGCCAAATGCCTCCAGAAACAGCGCCCCAAAAAAGTAATTTGAATCTAAGGGGCCGTCCAATGCCACCCCAAGAAATAGCCGGCCTTCCATTGTCCCCCTCCATAAGGCTTTATTAGGGCCGGCTATTTCTTGGGGGAGGGTGACATTGGGGGTCCCCTTAGATTGCCATGAAAAAACAGGGTGGCCTTCTTTTGATCTTTCTTCAACTTCGCTTGGTACAACTTGTCATCACCCGAATCCAAGGACGTGATCGACAGCCTGGTACAAGGATAACAGTACCTTCAAATGGTGAGAGTCATTGCAAGGTAGGCCCCTACCATGGCTTTAACTTCTTTAAGTAGGGCCAGTATAAGGTTATATCCATTTATATCCATTTATTTTCGGCCATTTGTAGGGGCACTACATGTCACTCCAAATTTATAACGATCGGCTTGGGTGCCCCTATTTCTATGTATTTCTATCTAAATTGATGGGGTATGCCTGGTCTGCGGCCTGGTCTCCGTCTCGATGATTCGGGATCCTTTTTTTACACTAAATTGGTGATGGGCTGAAAAGCATCGTGGTTGGAATCCTTCAAATTTCCAGAAAAAGGGTCCAACCGGACAATGTCAGTTTCCATCTTAGATCTAATATTACTTTGTTCTTAATCTCAATCAACTTGAAACCCCTCAAAAAAGATTCAAAAACAGTGGCCTTAAAAAAACCCTGTGTTTTCCCGGTCCACAACAAAAAAACACAAAAAACATGGGCGCCACCTGCTCCCCTTGCTTTCAATTTCCAAGTTGAAATGCTGCTCGGCTTCATCATTGGAATCCAAGCTTTTGATTCCATTGGAGCCTCGAAATTGGGCACAGGCTCACTTGAGCCACGAAAAAAACCCGGGTTACTGTATACCCTCTGGTAAACTAACATAGCAATGGGACATCCCCATTTTCAATAGGATATACATCTTCAAAGGGTCCATTTTCCATTGCTATGTTAGTTTACCGGACTGTAGGTGGTTATACTACTCTTTGTTATACTTATATCCCTTGAGCCACGAAAAAGAACAACACCTTACTCAACTATTTTCCATTGGAGCTTCCATACGGTTGATGGCAACCAGAAATCTGGCAAACCAGTTGAGGTTGGTCGTTTTTGTTCCCTCCCAATTATTTACCAGGTACCGTATGTCATACATCCCAGGTGAGCCACGAAAAAAAAAAAAACTTCTTACTTTCCATTGAATCCTGGTTGGTTAATAGGGATCCATATAATTGGTTTTATTATAATCCCGTAGTAAAACTGGGTAGGATTTCATCCCCAGGCCCTAACCTAAACAACGGTGAAGGTGTGTTTTTCATTGCTCAGTTAGTGGGTTTCCGTAGTGGCCCATAGCTTCACCGAAAAAAAATGTGAGAGTTACATATATATGGTGGTACTCCCCAAACACCCCCAAAATGATCGCTTTTAGTAGGAAAACCAATGCTTGTTGGGTACCACCATTTTTGGGAACACCCCCATATACCTTCGAGCCTTGGTTGTTATTGAAATCATATTATACTTGGGTGCAAAGATGATAGTGCTTAGCACTTTCCATCTGTGATTTGTATATACCCTCCCAAAGTTTAACATGGTTCACCTGAAAATGGGCACAAAAGGAATAGGAGATTCCGGCTTTGGAAACCACCACTTTTAGGTTCCATGTTAAACTTGGGGAGGGTACCTGGATCTTCCTTCCTTTTGTGCGTAAACTGTTGTTGCCGTAAATTCACCAACAAAAACCTACCAATTTTGGGTTTTACATATCTAGAAGATCCAGGTATAACTCCCATGAAACCCAGGCCATTTGTAGGGGTTACCCTCCCTGAAGCTAACATAGCACCTAAAAATGGTGGTTTGCGATAGGAATGTCCTTTTCCAGGGGTCTATTTTCAGGGGCGAACTGTTTCAGGGAGGGTATAACAACTATAATGATGTGACATGGAAAACCCCTAAGTTTGAGTGTTAGCAAATGTTATTTTAGGGGAAATGATGCTGGTTGGTGGTTTCAACCCATCTGAAAGATATTAGTCAAATTGGATCATTTCCCCTCAGGTGTCGGTGAAAATAAAAAATATTTAGAACCACCAGCCAGTCATCAAAAGAATGACATGGAAAACCCTAAGTTTGTATGTTAGCAAACATGATTTCAGGGGAGACATGATACATTTGCAAAACATTTTCGAAATCGCGAACTCGTCAGCTCCAACCAGCATGTGAAGTTCCCCCCCTCCAACCATTTTTTCTAGGCTTCGTTGGTAGAGACGGCAGAATCCAACACTTGTTAGGGGCCAAACAATTGGTGACTTACCTATTTTTGATGTTCATTTTCCGAAAAAAAGACCTGACTTTAAGTCACCTGAATCACCTGATAAATAGCTGGCTCCGAATCCAATAGAACCAAACAGTTGGGGGAAGAGTCATGAGCAATGTTGTTGGGGCGGATTTTATTGGGCGAGAAAGGCCCGCCCTTCAACCGAAAACTTCGCAAAGTGATTCTTTCATGTTTAACTTGATTCAACTGAGCTGAAAACACATATCATTCAGATTGGATCATGTTCCCAAACCGTGAGGAACAATATCTTTGAAAAGCCTTTGGTGTTCAGACTTCCAGAATATTCATGGCTGTGGCAAATCTCCCAACTCACACCAAGTAGCCATAGCCATTCTCGGAGCTGTTTTCTGGCGTTTCGGACCAGAATTCCTTGGGGATAGGCTCGTTCATGTCCTCTTCGGGTGCACCTCAAGAGCTACCACAAGTACCCGAAGAGAATGTTTGCTTGGAGAAATCTGGGGCCTACATCGGAAAAACCGACTGCCCGCCACACAAGTTGAAGGAATTTTTGGAGGGGAGATGTTTCTGGAACCTTGAGATCCTGTTGCTTTGGAATTTGATGGATGATGAGTTGGATCTTTTAAAACGTTTGCCACTGGAACCGGTTTTTGCTTCCCTCTGGTAAACCAACATAGCAACGAAATATGCCCATCTTCAATAGGAAATACTAATAAGATACATCGACTCAATCCGGGTCCATTTTCCAGCCAGCTATGGCAATGTTTGCCGGAGTGGGGGCCACTAGACAAACGGCCACGATGATGCGAAGCAGCAGAGGGTTGGAAATTGGAAAATCCAGCGAAATGCTTCGATGTTCCAACAGTTCTGCTTGGACCTTTGCAAGGAAACCTTCAGAAAGCTGACAAATGCATATAAATGCACTTTTTCAAACTGAAAAATCCAGTACAAGGGTGAGATCAACTCAATAACTTCAACTTGGCGCCATTGTTGGCAACCCCCAGCCCCCCTGGATGCAGGAAACTAGGCATCGTGCACTCCTTTGATTGGACGAGATCTGGTTTTGGTAGTTGGAAAAATCCCTCAACCTTATCCCCTTTCAGCCATCTTCCATCACTATAGACTATCACCTTTTCCTGATGATAAGCATCGAGAAAAGGGCAGCAACATGATTCATACGGCTGACCTAAGAGGGATATATATATATATATAACTCTTCTATCACCTCTAAAAAGAGGTGTTTTCTTTCTAATGGATCTTTTCGAACAAATTCTAGGTTCCAGCGGTTCCACGGGACCTCGCCCTAAAAAAATATATACCCTCTAAGAGCCCAAACGGTTTAAGAGCTAGGGATCTGGCTGAAACCACGACGATTTGCAAGTACACATTCAATCTTCTTGATAAGCCTCGTGACTCGTGGGTTCGCAAAGCAACGAAAAAAAAATATATGTCCTCCAGGGAACTAACATATCCCCTACCAAGGCACTTTTGAGTCGATGATTTTCCTGTTCCCCAGGTGGGATATGTTAGTTCCCTGGAGGGTACCTCAAAACAACAAATTGTACTCACGTTAATAACGTTAATATAAACAATACGATCTGAAGAGCCGAAGACAAGCAGCAGGCTGTAAAGGGATTCTTTTCATATCCCTATTGATATTCACTTTTCACATGTCCTGACACAGGGAACCTGCTAACTACATGCCTGGGGCATGCTCTGGGTGTGCTGGATAATGCTGGTGTGTTTTAACTCCCAGGAGGCAGGTGAGACTGCAAGGGAGTCAAAAAAGTTGGGAATATTTTTCAGCACACATCACAAATTTGCTTCAGCTACTGTTGATGATTCAGAAATCCGGCGTCCAGCAGTTGTTAGGTAAATTATCCAACTAATCCTTGGCGGTGCAGAATTTCTTCCATCGAATCGAGTGGGTCACTTGGCACTGTGACTGTCCCCTTGACCACGCCGGACCAAAAATCGTGTCACATATTTTGACCTATACACTGCACTCAACCCTTGCACAATGTCCCCAAGCTTTTGAATCAATCTTCTAAATCTAGGAATCATGAATAATTTCAATAATAGTTGGTATACATACACTTCTTGCAACAATGGGACATGAATTTTCAGTACCACGGTACTGTACTTTGCCCCCGGATCATGTCCTTCAGTAAAATTTGAACTCTAAAAACTGCCCCCTTTCTGTCTGAGGGCGGCTTGAATGACTTCGCCGACTTCAAGTTTCAAAACCATGACATTTCACCATCTTCACCAGCCTATCATACATTTCTTCAACCTACTACATTTCCAGGACATTTTGGGAATCACCGATTTGACATTGCGTGACCTTCACGTTGTTAGCTAAACACACTGACATCCAACAAAACCTGGGAGAACAAAACAATACAAAACACGAAAAACCCCAGCCACTCCCAACGACATGGTCCAACACCCAAGAAGCTCAGAATTGTTGCTGCGCAAGAGTGTCTTCAAGCGACTTTCCCATGCATCCAGGTCTACCTTTTCGGGCTCCGGATCTGACCTCAGAAGTTGGAGGAGATTCGCCCCCATACCGCCCCATATATACCATCCAGGGGACGATTGTATATTTATACCTACATGACATGGTTGATTTTCATGGTTCTTTCATGTGGGTAAAACATATACGGTATGGGATATATTCTATAGAAATGTCAACGTTCAGGCTGCAGAAATGGCATGGTTGTCCCGAAATGTCATCCTAAAAATCAAGCAACCACAAGGTAACAAAATGATCGGAGGAAACAGATTTGTCCATAGCTCCTTGCAACAAAGACCGGCGTCTGAAACACAAGCTCGAATCTAGAAGTTTCTCTTCCCCATGGGAAATAACGGCCCGTAAATAATGCCACCCTCAGCCACCGTTCGCCAGTTTCAGCCACAAACAGGACATCTCAAAAGTCATGCTTTGAGGTTTTTTGGTGTCCTTTCTTTGAGTTGTGTTGCTTCCAATTTCCCGTCGCAAAAACAGGAACAGCCTGGCCACTTTGTGGATCCCAGTTAGCAACTGGGCCCAGTTGAAGTCTCGAATTCGAATCCTTTAAACAACCAACATCAACTGGACTCCTCGTTTTTTCCGAGTTGCATTGCACACTTTTATTTATTTATTTTTGTTAAATGAATGCACTAAGAAAACCTGCAAATCACTGATTTTGACGAGAGGCTTCAAGTCGCTCATCGCAGCAAATGACTTGAACCAACCGAAGGAATCAGCTACGGCGGAGGGCGGTTGGAAGCGCATCCAACATGTGCCATGGTCGTTCGATGTGCAAAACATGACGACATTCGTCATCCCATTAGTCAAAATAAGTCCAGCATTGTCATGGGTATCTCGTCCATCCTATTGTCAGTCAGGGCTTCAAAAAAAATCCCCTACTAGTTGATGTGGGAAATGACCCGAATACTTTGACCCCTACGTTTTTTCCTCATGTTCCATCGGTATTCCCAACTTCTTCGGCAATTTTGTCCATCAACCAAAGCCACCTATCTATCCATTGGCTGATCGGCTGATTCTCACATGAATTAACGATACAAATCAAAACACGATGCCAGGAACGCTGACTTAGGGTCATCCATCAAAGGGAGACATCAAAAGGTTTTTTGGCCCTCCCAACAAGGCACGAGCCAGCTCAGAAATTTGAAAAAGTGGGTTAAGAATTACTACGTATCTATCTATCCCTTAATAAGTGAGAGACTGTAAACCATGGTTGAGATGCTGATCTCGTAGGTGGTCTTGGTTGGGAAGGGCAAAAAATACTTGGAGGCCATGAATAAGATTTTCATGTCGGTTGTTTTGGGGGGGTTCGGTTTTTAGTTGGCGGGAAAATCCCGCAAAAAAAAACAACCTTCTCCGGTTCGTAATTAACGTCGTATGAGATTCTGGAAATGGAATATATTGAATCACGAGGATTCGAACCCCTCGAAAATCTTCGTCAACCTATCAGGGTTTAGAAAACGTGCCTCAATTTTGCTCCAACAGCACCAGTGCTGGCTGGTTGAGTGCTTTTTGTTAGACATACGAGTAAGTAAAAACACCTAAGGTGGAGACTGGATCTAGAGATTTCCCCATGCTTCCCCGCAAATTTTCTACCAACATAACTACTATACTCTCTACCACCAATCAGCGCTGGCTGCTTTGATTTTTTCGCCGGATTTCTCCGTTGAAAAAACCCGGTTCTTCAGCACACAGATATTCTTGCGACATTGCACGGCCTCTAGGCTGGAATAAGGCCCCTGTCCAAGCCCTCGTCCCCGACGAAAGAGGAAGGCAAGGAAGGAGGCCACAAAGTGGATACCTTTAAAAGGGGACCCATTCTGCTGCGCGTGGGGAGTTCCAGTTGGACCCGAAGTAATCTGTATGAAATCTGTATATAATCTCCTTTTAAATCGTTACCTTTCACTATAACTTCCTCCCAGCACAATGTCAGTGACTACAAGGATTCTCCACATATTTACATATATTTACTAGAGGCCTCTTTGAACATTGACTTCCCAAAGTTTGAATCAAATAGTAAACAACGTCCAAAAAAAAGGTTACAGTACTCTTGATGAGGTTGACGTCCAAGATGCTGATGCCAGGATACTCCAAGCCATCCTCTGGCACGGTATCATAAAGATCTTTGTACTTGAATGACATCCGTCCCTGAAGAACATGGTAGCTGCTCCAACCAATGTCTTCAATAAAGTATCTCCCTCCGGGCTTCAGCAATGGATACAACGAATGAAAAGACGCAATGATATCACTGGATCGATGGGATCCATCATCAATGATCACCGAAAGCTGGCTGCAATTCTCAAGAACATTATCTTTCAATCTCTCCAAATCCGCAACTTTTCCTTGGTCAGCTATATGCACTGTATAATTCTGCCGCGCCAAAAATTCGTGGCCCATTTTCTCCACACAATGCTTATTGATGTCGACCATATGAATTTTTGCTTCAGGATAAAGTTTGGGCCAAAGTTGGGCAGATGCTCCAGGACCATAGGTCATGTGGCAACCAAATCCAATTTCCAACAAACAGTCGCCGGCATTTAACAAGCTGGGTAAAGTACGATGATATATAAACCTAGTTGGTGGTTGAACCAACCCATTTGAAAAATATGAGTCAAATTGGAAACTTTCCTTCCCCAATTTTCGGGGTGAAAATTCCAAAAATAAATTGAAGTTGCCATCACCTAGGAACTCATAGGCATGTTCCGACACCTTATCTGTTTGAGCTTGTAAACCCAGGTGATAAAAATCTCCTTGCCTTTGCCAATGTCGCTGCCAACGCCTCAGCCGTGCATAGTCGTTGCTGGTTTTGCTTCTTAAAATGGCGCCTCGAAAAGCTAAACAACCACAAGCAGTGCAAACCATTTCTGCCACATCAAAATCAATCTCCGTCCAGAAAAATTCATGGATCCTGTACATCAATTCCTTGGAGACCTTCAACATGAGTGTTTCTTCTTTCGCTTCGATGGGTGCCCTTAAAGCCACTGCAGAATGTGCGGGAAGCCGCCGCCAAAAGGAACGGAAGAGCTCGATATCGTTCAGCTCCTCCAAAACGTACAAGGCTCGAGTGACGTTGCTAGCTGACCTCTGTTGATTATTTCCACGTTCCACATCGGGGCGAAATTGGGCGAAATTTTCAGCCAAAAATTTATGGGATCTCGTACCAGCACATATATAAAATTCCTAGGGATGTTGATAATGAAAGATATAAAACTAATCATGATGATATCTAATTACTCTACTGGCTGATATAACCAACCAGTTTTTTTTGTTTCCCAGGCACAATTGAAAAAGAGGCTCATTTTGAAACCGCAATTTGGAGTCCCTCATCTTCCTCAATTTTCAGGAATCAAAGGTTTCTCCCCCCAAAACAAAACCACCACCTGCTGAGCTCTAGTTTTCACACAAAGCATGGTACCTTCAAATCAACTCCCCAAAACAAAACCGTTAGGACTGGGACGATTAGACACCCACAATCTCGCAATGAACCTTGAACCCCAAACCCAACCACCATAACCACCAAACTTAGCCGGCTTAGCCTAGTGACAAGGTAGATGTCCGTTTCACTGCTAAACTTGCTGGCCATGGCTGTGGGATGTGTACCGTCAACTCTTTCAACCATTGGGTCCCGCAGAAACCGTCAACTCCAGTGAAGACCAGGTGACACCACAATGCGGCACCAAAGCCAATGCCGGGCCGCATACAAAACATGACACTCTCCGCTCCCCCTATCTGTGCCCAGTGAAAACAGTGTGATCCCTTGGGGATTTTGTTCAATAATGTTGAGCGGACATTATGTATTGCCGTTGTGACGGCAGTTGTGCTGGCTCATCGATCTCTGATCAAAACTGAATCAAGAACCGCAAAGATACGGCAAGTAGATTCACACTGCCAAGGCTTTACTGGCAAATGAACCAGCGAATGAATGAACACCAATCTTTACTCTTTTGCTCTTTGCCAGTTTGTCCTTTCTTGATTCTTTCTTTCCAAGTGGTCTGCTTTTGAGAAAAAAATCCTTCAGCACGACTTTGCATGGTGTCTTTCCATTCCATGTTGGCTCTCAAGTTTCAAGGTACTTGAACCTGAAAGAAAATTCAAACAGAATTCTAACATTTCGTATATCTTCGTGAAATCTTTTTGAATATCTTTGCCAATCAACACAAAGAAGAATCTGCGGGGCAACACCTTTTTTTTGCGAAGCATACTTAGATATTCCTTTTGGAGCTCCAGTTGAAGCTCAACAGTCAAAATTCCTTTCATCTTTATCGATCTTTGTCGCTTTTCTAGAGTAGATGTGCCCCCTTCAGGGCCTGAAAATGTTCCCAAGCCCCGCCTGCCGCCTTACGAGTCACCACTTTCTGCCGTGTCGAGTACCTGCAAAGAAAAAAGTGGATTCACGTGGGACAAATGCTATGGAAGTGTGCGCCTTGCCCTCTTCACTGCAAGCCTGACTAAGACATGTGTAGTCTGAAACCGTACGAACTAGAAACATACACAAATAGCCATTTTCAAACTTCCATCTACCATGATTTTGAGGCAACACGAATAAAATATCAAGTGTGGTGTTTTTCCGCCAGTGAAGCATGATCTCTCTGTGGTATTACGAGCGCGCGCGCTTTCTCACATCAATGGACAGATCTCACATCAACCCAATGGCACACCGCATTTACTGGGTTGCTGTTTCGACTAGCCCGAAAAATTTTAAGGCAGGCATGCGGAAATTTGCTTTTTCTGCCCAACATTGCTCGATGCCATATTTGCTGCTGCCCAACCAGGGCACCACCTGTCAGCAGAACTTCAGTTTCAAGAAATGGTCCAATGCAAAGTGCACTTAAATGATTCTGATGATTGCACATGCCAAAATTTCATGCCAAAATTCTGATGAATGCAAAGTGCACCCTTTTCACCCCATGTCTGCCATCAATGCAGCACTGCAGTTCCAGAATGCTAAACTATTCACTCTGGACTTTGGACCACAGACTGCTGATGAAACCCTAGCGCCAGAATGTTCTTTCTTCACTCTGGACTTTGGACTTTGGACTCTCGATGAAAGTCCGAACCCCGTACAGAATAACTATTATTATTATTCTTTGCCCCTTCACTTCCAGTGTCTGGCCAAAGGGTCAGGAGCACACGCGCTCAAAACAACTTTTCTCCAAAGACTATTTGACAATCTCTGGAGACGTGACATGAAATGATTGTATTCACAGGAATTAGGTTTGGCTTTGCCTTGGGCGTCCAAGCGTAAGTTGGGCCAATTCTTGCACCAACTTGCTATGGTCTTGCTTGGACAGCTGTTGCTCTTCATTGGCCGCATCAAGACAGCACCACAAGCGGCGTCAAACACCACGCATCCAAAACTCCATACATCCACTGAAGGAGTTAAAGCTTTCTGAAGACTTGCAATTCGGCCATCCAACTGCCACAGCTCAGGCGGCCTGTACCAGCTGGTGACATATTGCTCAAAACGCGGCTCAGACTCCAAAGAGCCACTTGCTGACTGCCACCTTTCAGCCATCCCAAAGTCGCACACTTTCAAACAGCTCAATTCAGCGCACCAAAGAATATTGGAAGGTTTTATGTCCAAATGCAACAGGCCTGCCTTCTTGTGTAAAACGCGCAGGGCGCATTCCAGCTGAGAGACAAAAGCCTGGAGGTGTTTTGGCGCTAGCGGCCCACTGTCAGAAATCACTTTAGCCAATCTGGGGCCCCCGAAGGACGATGACATCCATGGCCACGGTTCCGCACTAGGGCTGGCTGCGAGAAGGAGAGGGAACCATTGGCTGTCACAGGCACTGAGGGATGCCAAGGACTTCAACAGGTCTGCCTCATATTGTGCCCCTTCGGCTGCATGCCTGCCACTAAAAACTTTCACTGCGCATGGTTGTCCTTGCGGGGTAGCTGCCAGGAAGACCTTGCCATAGCTCCCCGACCCCAGAACTGTCCAACCAGCATTCTCGTCTTCTCCACTTGCTTCAACTACAACCGTGTATGGGCCAACCTTGATCTTTTTGCCTTGGTTCTTTTCCATTTGCTGCACAGGAGAAGGAAGCTTGCTGGTCAGGCCAGCTCGTACCTTGATGCCCGCGCGCAAAAGCGCATCTCGTTGGCATTGAAATTCTGTAGCGCTGCGCTCACGATAGTGGGCCTTCAAGGAAGAAGGCAAAGCAGCCCACTCTCTCCCCAGTCGCCTCATCTCCAAGGCGAAAGCATCACGGCCAGCACCAGCTTTCACTTGAGATTTGTCCATCACATACAAAGCTTTTCTTGCTTTTGGGGCCAGCCCTTCCTTGACAGCAGCAGCCCTCAAAGTTTGATGCCTTGTTTTCGATTGCTGGGGTGGGCTAGTCTTCACACGCAATCGAGTCAAAGGGAGGTGCCCACGCCACAAAACCATGGAGAGAGACCTTGTGGGGAAGGTTGGACTTTGGGCTTTGGACTTTGGGCCAAAAGCAAGAAGAATAATGTGAATAGTTTCTAACATCTTACAAAAGAAGCAAAGAAAGCCCCTTCAGCTGGCTCAAAACACCCTTCCAATGACAACTCTGCAGATTTTCAGCAATGAAGGGTCAAACGGCTTCATTGAAGGGTTGCCGTCACCACACTGGCATGTGGCGAAACCTTCCAAAATCTAGACCACATGCCCCATTTCAGGCTTTGGACTATGGACTGCGCACTACTCCAGACCGCCGGGGCTATCAGGCTCCAAAGGGTCTTCACCATCGTCTTTGCAAGCTGTCACAGTCGAACAATGGTCAATGTCTCAGTGAAGCTGAAAAAAGAAAGACTAAGTTGCAAACACACTCCGTGATAAACAGCGCCCCTTGTGAGCGAAGCTTCCATGAGCGCGCCGCTGCCGGGGGTCACATCGAAGACCGCTTGAATGGACCAGTCATCCAAAAGAGCCTGCCAAAATGCAATTGGCTTTGACTCGTTCCAAAAAAGTGGCACATCCTCGCCATGGCGCTCCTTCCACTCTGCAGGAGGGGGTGCTGGACTTTGGACTGTGGACTGAAACAGAATGTTCTTCTTCTCTTCGAGGCTCAAAAGAGGAATTTCCGAAACAGACCGGAAACTCACGCCAGAGTATGTGCCCTGGTACGTGGATTCTTCGCCGCAGGCAGTGAAGTGTTCCTTTTTGCTCGCCTTGATCTTGGCGCGATGGACAGGGCACCTCACAGCAATGGTCTCAACCTTGAATCCAGCCAAAGGAACACGACGAGAGCGTCCACCGCGAGGGGGCAACCTCCTGCAAAAACAATGTGGCCTTCTGCAGAATGGGGCTGACTCAGAACTCCTTCGTCCTGCAGGATAGTAGCAGCAGTGCATCTATCGGTACTGTCTGTCTACTAAGTTACTGAACTTCCACGATGTCACATGAAATCTAGATAAATCAAAAAGTGTGCGTGGCTTTAAGTGTTGCCAAAAAGAGCAACTACGACAGCCAAGATTCATTGGTCCGGCGAATCTGCCGCATCCGTCCATCAAAAAGCATCACAAAGTCTGTGTTGCCACTTGCACTGCTGCAAAACGTGACAATATCTTTCCAAAGATTGGACGCTGGACTCTGAAGGCTTAGCCATGGCGCATCGCCCTCTTCATGTAGCAAATCTGCCGAAGCAACTATCAGTCTGTGGCTGCTGTTCAGTGTTCCTGAGTGGTTGAACACCTTACCAGCGCTGCGGAAGGCTCCTCCCAAGCCATCACTCGTCCATGTCTTCGGCACGCTGAAGGAAACAAAGTGCCGCTCTCTTTCTCCATCAGCATCTGGCACGTCTGTCCCATGGGAGGTCAAAGAATTCAACAGGCTTGGGGCAGGAGCAGAAGTGCTGACAGCGACAGACTTCGAGTTGCCGTCAAACTGCTGGGTGATGAGCCGGATCTGCTTCACTAGCTCTGGCATTTTATACTCCTTGCTATCCACCAAAGCCTGGTCTTCAGCTTGCTGCAAAGCCTTTACAAGGGATCCGCATGAACTGGCAATGTCTTGCAAGTCGGACATGTATCTGAACGACATGAGCTGCACCAGCAAATCCAACAAAAGACCAGTGGCTCTGTTGAAGCCTTCTTTGACCTCTGCAAGTGGGCCAGAAGGGACTTCCAAATTGGCGTCATCCTCGTCGTCTGTCTCATGTGGCACGAGAGCTTCGGTTTGCTGGGCTGGCTTCAAGAACTTCACCCAGCAGTCTCGTGGACACAGCAAAGTCTTCATGTGGGCTAGGAGCTTCTGATTCTCAGTCTCGGGGAGTTTGACTGCCAACTTTTCTGCGTATGCAAACACCTGCGTCGACAAGGCAAGTCTTCATTCTGTTTCAAATTCAAGGATTCAACGATTCGAACGATAGATTGAAAGTAGATTTAAAAATTTAAATTTAAAGGCAAAAAGGTCCATTGAATCTCTTTGCCCTTTTCCTGCCTCCAAAACAACCAGTTTTTCTGTCCCGATCCAGCCATGAATCTGTTGCCTTGGATGGAGGACGTACTCTGAGCTTGAAAGCCAGAGACAGCATCTCCACCAGCCAAGAAACTTTGTCAGCCAAAGTGCTTGTACTCATTGAATCTGGACTTTGGACTGTGGACTGCTTTGTCACCGCAATCAACTTGGACAGCTTGGAATACTCATTGCTGACAACCTCTCTGCCGAACTCCAACTCCAGATGTTGCAAAGCGGCTTCTAAACCCGGGCTTGGGAATAAGGCGCCCAGACTCAATGCTGCTTTGTGCATGGCAGCGTTGTAGCTTGTGCCATTGAAGGACAATCCCAAGTCCTCCCCGTCCTTGACCTTGTCGACGCCTAGGCCCAGGACTGTCTTTGCGAATGACACGAACGAGTCAGAGAGGGCAGGGTGCCCCAACGCTTTGATTGCTTCAGACTGCACATTCCTTGCCAGCAACGTTCCTTTTAAGGCCCGCTGCATAGGCGGACCTGTATAGTGACTTGGAGCCCAGCTTCCCACAGCAAGTCCAGCCAGTCTTTGTCCTTGGTACCAAATACAATGCGAGAGCCAATTGACATAGAAATATTCAGGCGTGTGCCATTATCATGCCTTTCTAGTTTTGCACATTTTTTTCTATATTCAGACCCCTGAAGCTTTCAGCGCTCCCTTTTGACCCTTCCATGCAGGTTAGGTGCCCTTTGGAACGTTGAAGGGTGTTTTGACACGATTGAAGGGTCGTCAGGCTCCAAACAAGATCAGCGTTAAATAGTTGAATAAAATCAGAGGTACCACTATGATTGATCTCATGCTAAGGGTAACGTAGCGTCCTTTCTTTTTCTACACAAAAGTATCACACAAAAATGCTAGCAAAAACACCGGAGAGTACGCAAGCGAAATCTTCACGTGTTCAAGTTTGAAAGAATCACGTCACCAGGACAAGACTCGTGGGCTTTGAGCGCTTCAAATAGCGCCAAAAACCATGACCAAAGCACAAATTGACCACTGCAAAGAAGAGGCAGCTGTGCGTCGAAGTGCTCTGCGG
>DF241570.1:0-75603 GCA_000507305.1 Breviolum minutum Mf 1.05b.01 | reverse complement strand
TTTCGTACTTTCGTAGTTTGTCTGCCACTTTTCGTACTTTCGTACTTTCGTAGTTTTTTCCTATAGTTCTCACCTTAGACCTGAATGCATCCGGTAGTCCACAGTGTGCAGGAGTATATATATATATATATGTATATATATATATATAGAATGTGGTGTGAAACATGTGAAACTGACCTCCAAAATGGCCTTCAGAGTCGATCGAGATATTTTTCATGTCTAGCCAAGGATTCCTATAGTTCCACGTACCCCGTAGCAATGTCAACAAATCAGATTCACCGGAAGAGAAATCAACTAGGGGATTGTTGTTGTTTGCTTGATGTTTGCGAACTTGTTTTAAGTGGGGAACTTATATCAAAGTGTGGGAAGATGGACCTACCCCCCTTTTTCCAGGATGCCAATTTTCCACCAGGAAAATTAGATCCAATTTCAAGTGGTGAAGTTACAGTTACAGATTGGGTGAAGGCAATATTCTTCTTGATTCTGAGTTGCGTTCTTAACAAGCTCGAGCTACCCCACAACGACCGTATTTTGTTGGACATGCAGTAAAACTGCCCTTCCAAACTTTACACACATACAATCCCTGAAACTCAGCCAAAGAAACAAAGTCTTTTAACCATCAATTTCTAGGGGCTATGTTAGTGTCAGGGAGAGTAGTAGCTTCAAGAAAAAATGAGTTTCAACAACTCCCCTCCCCACACCTGTCTACGATGCACCAACCACCAAGGAATCGTAAATGTGGCTTTGGAACCTACACCTGGGCAGATGGAAACTTGTTGCTTAACGTAGTGGTGTGTAGTGGTGTTCATGATATGGGCACTGTCGTAGATGTGTTGAGCCTCCAAGCAGTTGGTACTTTTGTTGACTAAGTATTGGGTATACAATGTTTTTCCAATGATTTTTTCAATCAAATCAACGAGTCGTTTCTAATATCATTATTCTCTATCAACATCTTGGTTATACCGGAGTTTCCTTTCATTGCTTTTTTCTACCCGTTTTGGGAATTTGTTGTTTTAGGATTCGTTGTTTTACCTTTCCATCCTTTGGGATACATCAGCATGTTGCCTTTGAAGTTGATGGTCGTTGAGAGTTTCTGATAGTTTCACTTTGGCGTTCTGTGTGTTCTATGAGCCATATGAGCTGGGGCTGTCACCACCCACAAAAGCGAAATAGATCCCGGTCACGAACCGACCTGGGCCCCCAAAAAGGTAGCAGAGGAAGGGAGATCCCCTTATTTCAGGAAATCTAGGTTTTGATTTGTTGTTTTGGCTCACCTGATTTATGAGTATATGTGTCATTCGTACTCCAGAAGATATCTCATGTACAGCTGCAGCTTACAAACTGGGTGTAACTATGCCTGATTTACCTGCATTTTGTTCATTTTTCAGATGGTTTCTTCACAAAGCTATTGTGTAATGATGCTTTCTAACCATAAACACCTTCATTTGAGTGAATTATGAGTACTTCATGTGGCAAACGTAGGTGCACTTTGGTAAACTCTCAGGGCGATGGCCGGCGGCAAAGTCCCTCATGTTTCAATAGGAAATACACAATACATCTTCAAACAACTGATCTCTCCACTGTCAAAGGGGTAAGTTGACCGAGATTATCATAAATCATGTATCCCCATATTATGATCCATGTATGGTAAACAGTAAACATGTATGTATATATATATACATTTACCTAGATTTGACCATGCATAAAATAAACCATTCATGCAGGTGAAACATATCATACATCCATGGATCCTATGGCATCTCCCTCCATGGATATCCGGCTACCAAAAACGATCAGGTACCTAAAATGGAGGAATCCTCATAATAAGCTGTATGGATACGGCTTGTGTAAGGGAAAACCCTCCCACAAAATAGCCCACAAATATAAGGTACAGGAAATGCTCCAAGTTAGGTACCACCGAAACTTTAGGTGATCCGGGGAAACACCTCACCTTTCCCACATGCTCCATGGAATATTGATCCCTACATTTACCATAAATTCAAGCCTTTCATGTAGGGATCCAAATTCCAGTCCCAAACCCGGCGCATTCGGGATATTTTTTGGATGTCTCCTGAAGGAAGTTGAGGATTTATATAGGATTGTTGGTCATTTATGTTACCAGAACCCACTTCTAAATTGGGGATCCAGGGAAGCACCTCACCTTTTGAAAACCAACCTACAGGAACTGTGGAGTCTGGTGATTATCTCGAAGGTCAAAAGCATGGTCAGCATCAGTGGCGTCGTGGTGACGAACGATGGGACACTTGACTTGAGAAAGCTGGACTTCCGGCCATTCGTGGAGAGAAGCAGGCCAGTAACTTCCAGTGCCTAGTATCTAGTGGTTTCAAACATGTTAGCATTCATACCATACCTATTCACAGAGAAGATTCCGATTCTTACTGTAATTATTCTTCTGTAGTGGATTGAAATCACTAGATAGTTGTGCCAACAAATGTCTGCAACTCTCTTGTTTTGACTCACAACGAAATTTGACCCATTAACAAAAACCACACTCCACACAAAAAACACATCTTACCACCTCAAGGTAGTTTTGTTTCCTGGATGTCTAGGGTATTGGATACCCCGCCAAACACAAGACACGAAACAAAACATCCATACCAGTACTAGTTTAGTGACCAATGTTACGATCCCAAACAACAAGTTGAGAGCCAAGGCCTATAGTTCTGTTTTTCATAATATCACATAGTTTCTGAACACATAGATGTAGGGCTTGGTTTTGGTGGAAACTAGACACCATAGAAGAATGATAGATGTGTGGGCTGCTCCTGCTCCTGCTCCTGCTACTGCTGCTACTGATGGTGTTTTTGGTTGAGTAGAGGCTTGTAACTCCACGTAAAGTGGTGAAATAACCCCAGTTACTCATTTTAAAGGCCATTTATAGGGGTTATAGCCCTAGGTATGCGAGGCCCACCTTTTCGCAAGTTAGTGGTTTTGTAAATGAAGATCCAACAAAACCCGATATTTCTTGGAGGCTACTGGAGTTATAATACTTCACTCATACTTTGTTGCATGCAAATATCAGAAGATTCTAAGATCTAAGCCACATACCCCTGGAAGATATCCCTGACCCTTCACCAACAGTTTCTGAAGGACTTTCTTTCTTTGTGGGGGTTTGGGGAAGTCTGGGGTACTTTCCCAGGGTATGTGGACAAAATCATTGAAAGGTGTTTCTTTACGCAAAATGTCCCCAGCATTCCCCTTTTAACATCCACAGTTTGTTTCTGGGTCTCGGAAAAGCTTTGCCAACCGGTACAGAGCTTCCAGTAGTACTGCCTTGTAGATGATTCATCCTCAATGGATCTTTTATAGCGGGGGCATAACCCTCCCAGGGAACGGTCCATATATATGATTATATTAATATATATATATATGTATATCCATTCGGTCTACCCCCCACCCAGTAACAGCCATACATGAAGGTTTAGGTTGGGATTCCCTACGAAAAGTTGAATAATCCTGGTGGTGACTGGTCACCAAATTGGTAGTACATACCGCTTATATGCCAGGTATATATATATATATAATACTATTATACAAGAAATATTGCCTTCTACAGGGGGTTATGTAATCCCTACCGCCTACCACCTATCACCCTTGAATGCACTTCACCCCCTTTCCTGTTCCTTCCATTTCCACCTTTCTCTTAGCAGCACCTCTTTGTAAAATATGCTTTTCTTCTCCCCCCTCTCTTAATGGTCCCTCGTTTTGTGTCGTTCAGGAAATGTTTTACCACCAGGGTGCTTTGGTGGCAACAAAACGCCGGCAAGAAGTGGAAGCAGCCAGGAAGAATTCAGCGAAATCTGCTGAGGTCTCAAAATCCAGTGTCTTGCACGGAGTTAGAGTAATTGAGCAATGAAAAAGCTCCTTTTTTCGAGGTTTATGGGGTATTGTACTACCCATTCATTATGTGGGGATTGCAATAAACCGTTTTGAGGATCCCTATTTTAAGCAACCAGTGTACTGAATGGAATGTCGTGAGTTGTTTTTTCTTTTTGTTCGGAGGATTGGGATGTTCACCTAAAACTCCCACATTAAGAGTTGAAAGCCAGCGATTTCCTACCTGAAATATATGGATGTTTCCGAAAATAGTGGTACCCCTAAATCATCCATTTTACTAGGGTTTTCCATTATAAACCATCCATTTTGGGGTACCCCTATTTTTGAACACATACACCTGGATCTTCCAAAGGGTGCTATACATGGATGATGTTTGGGGTGCCGAAAAACACCATCCTTTAGAATCAAACAGCACCCCAACTGGAAGATGCTGGTATTTATATATATATATATATACATATATATATATATACTACCCTACCCGTAAGTTTAACNATATATATATATATATACATATATATATATATATACCCTCCCGAAGTTTAACATAGCCCCTGAAAAGTTACCTTCCCAACAGGAAAGTAGTCTTCCAACCATCATTTTTCAGGGGCTATGTTAAACTTTGGGAGGTATATTGGGCCCCTACCAGTTATGAGTAATTGGGGTTATTTCAGCCCCAAAAAATGAAGTTCTTTCACCCTACTTATAACGATCGTAAGGGGCCCACCTTTTATATACATAATCTTGACGGTCACTGTGTTGCTGGGTGGGTGGAGTCACCCCCAATGGGTGGGGTTTTAAATGTTCACCCTAAAAGGGACTCACATTGATGGTACCCCTCGGAAAACTAACCTGACAATGGAACATCCACCATTTGAAGATGTAAGTTCTATTGAACATGGTGATGTTCCAATGTTATCCTAGTTTTCAGAGCTGTAATCCACCTGCTTTTGTGATGTTCAAGGGGGAGATAAAGCAAAGCCTGATACATGTAACTGCATATATAGGTAGCCTGCACTCTTCATAAACTTGACATATGTGATGATGTACCATCCTGGAAACTACCAGAGACATCCACAGACCCTTCCGGGACCCAATTAGTCTTCCAAACCTTACTGCAAGGTCTATGCTAATGTGCTGAATAGTACTATAAAATCTTCATGATTGTTCCAAGGGATCATAGATTATTAATGATAAGAAGTGTAAATAAAACATGTCCTTCCTGAAACTAACAGCTCGCAAGTGAACATGGATGTTTGGAACACGATCGTTTCCTTTTGGGATAGCCTATTTTGATGTGTGTGTGTGTGCTGTTAGTTTTAGAAATGCTGCTGAAAGTTGAAATTTCTGGCCACATGCCATGATTCTTTCACGCTTCAGAACCATTTGCAGATCTTTTTTCCTTTATCTCTTGCTTTTGGGCGTTGGAAGTTGGATACACGTGTTTTCAAATCCCTACCAAACCAGCAAAAAGAAGAAACTCAGCCCGCAACAGACTTTATCCTTTCTGTTGTATTGTCACCAATCTTACCCATAAGATCCCTGTATGCTATATTTACCTACATGTGTTCATTTGGTATATTTACTTATATACATTTGGAAAAAACCCATTCCCATGAATCCTAGGTGATCAAAAGGGGAAGAAGGAATTTGTGGCACAGAAATTGGCCATGGACAAGGCGCCTTGCACCAAGAAACACCTGGCAATTCTGCTGAGGACCTTTTTTGGGATGGTTAAGTGACCCTTTCAAAGGCCAAGTGACCTCCAACTAGGGGATAAAAAGGTCACTTTGAATTACCTAGAACATGTTTTTTGGTTGGCATTTGTGTGTGTGTGTTTTTTTTGGTGGGTTGGGGTGAAAAGTCCTGCAATTGCTTGAATTTGAATTGACATGAAAGTTGGACTGTATTTTACACCCTGGAAAACTAACATGGAACCCAAAAATCACCCAATTGAAAAGGCAAAACATTTTTCAAACCTCCATTTTTGGATTCCGTGTTTGTCTTCGGAGGTGTATTTAGATAATAATATATATATATATATATGTATAATTTGCCCCAGAACTAATCAATGCGATAAGAAGTACCGGTGCTGTTTCATTGATTCGTTGTGCTGTCCGTGCCTACGCAGGCCCAGTGTAGACTAGACCTGTTGTGAAGACATGGAGGTTTGCGACTACCGGACTCAAATTTTTAACAGATGGTTAGCCGGATTTCTGAACTATCAACAGTATGTTCCATTTATCAATTTGTTTGGGGTACCCAAAAGGAAAATTTATCTTTCAACCATCCATTTTCAGGGGGCAAACTCGCTGTCAGTTTCAGGAAGGGTACAGCTGTATCAATCCTAGGTGGTGGTTTCAAATGATCCCGGGAGCTATAAAACACATTTTGTTCCCTCACCCTGCAGGCACGTCCTGCTCCAAAACCAACGCCACCACCAAGCCCTCCGAGCGAGCAGCGAGCCGCGGTGGCCCACCAAGATGATGTATCGTTGGGATGGTTCAACGGCATCAACACGTTTGGGATATTCTGGTGGACTCTGGTAGGTGGCCTAATTTAGGTTGTTTGGTACACTCTGGTGTCACACCCCTATGAGAAAAGTTGCCTTGCCGTAGGTTGTGGATGGGATGTAAACTCTGGGTAAACTAACATTAGTTTGCTGGAAAACGGACCCTGAATGAAGATGTATTTTCTATTGAACATGGGGATATCATATTCGATTACTATGTTAGTTTACTAGAGGGTACTTGAGTACTTGATCAAAAGAAGGGATTTAACGGAGGCAACAGGGCAAAGACACAATGTATGATGTAATATATGTAATGCCCTTTCCGCAAAAAGAAAAACGACTTCAACAAGTTCCATCCCAAAAGGAATGAATGTTGTCATTCTAACAGATGCTCTATTTGTTTGATGCTATTTGCTCTCCTAAACTTCTCGGTTTTGTAAGATAATATACACTTGGACAGGGCGATTGTAAGCAACCGAAAACTCCGAATGGTTTAGGAAGGTGTTTACTCGTGAATTCACTTTACTTTACTATGAAATCGCTTCATTTCACACCATCAATTACTGTTTGAACACTGCATTCAGTAGACCATCTGACCAAAAACCACCAAATACAAGCACTTTAGCGTTTATTCATTCTAAATTGCAAGATCATGGGTCCATGTATGGTGTGTTTACTTAGAGTTACCAACATTTGGTAATATACCATACATGGATCCTATTGGTACTGATTTAGTGGAGGAAACACCTACAGTAGATATGTGAGCATCCATGATTTTTACAATCGCCCTTGATACAATGGCAGTTTCCATTCCATGGATCCATTAGGTGGATATTTCAAAAAACGTTGAGGTACTGTTGATGGAAGAAATCCAGCACCAGTTGATATGTGTTGATTATTTACAAGGTTTTATGCATCCCAGGTGCTTGTTTGGGATTTTGGAACGATAAAGAAGTATGAATGAAACAATCAAAGGTTGAAAACAAAAAACTGTGAGACAAATGCAAAAAATGTCCGACTCTGAGACTCTATGACTTCAAACATACCAACAGGGTGGGGATATGTTACCTGTTAGTTCCCGGGAAGATTCCCTACCCTGCAACAAAGTTTGGTCTTCGGATTTCCGGTGAATTTTTATGTTTACAAATAGTGGATCATACATACTGGACATGTATATATATATATATATATTTAGAACTCGAATGACCTCTATTTTTGAAGGTCGACCCCCCAAAACAAGGCCTTTTCCAATCAAAACAAGGGTCATTTGGGTTCTAGGTACATTATATATACTGGGTGTTTTTTACATATATATATATATAGACATGAATCCATCATCCATCCATTCTCTCACTTCTGAGGTACCCCCCTCGACCTCCACGTCCAGCCGTTGTCGATCCAATAGCGCTTTTAGAGCTCAAGGCTTTACAGATGAAGAGATCGTTGCTTGGTGAATTGTTATTTTCAGTGAAATTGGGAAGGTACCCCTGGAAGATACCCCTTAAACTGAGTCCCTAAAAATCCCTTAAAATGGTGTCAAAATGAGGATAAATGGGGGTTAATCCTCCAAAACAGTGGTTAGGGTACCATTCCAGGGTCCCTGGGTAAAGTCTCCAATATGTTCATATCCCTTTAAGGGTTCATGGGGTTGGTATATTCAAAGATCACACCCACATACCCCTGGAAGATACTCCCTATGTTTCACCAACAGTTTATGATGGAATTCCTTTCTTTGTGGGGGTTTGGGGAAGTTTTGGGGTACCTTCCCAGGGTATGCGGGCAAAATCATTGATATATTTACCTACTAATTTAGCAAGTTGTTAGGATGTGACCCCATTTCTAAGACATGGAATACGTAAGCCATTTGGAAGGGGTGAAACAACAACCCGATCATGTTTATTTTACCCGTGAACTTACACAAATGGTTCAATTTTTTCTGGTAAATAAGTAGGTAGATACCCATAGGATCCATGCATGGTATATTTATATATTTTTGCGATATATTTGCCTATATTCGTTTACCATACAAGTCAACCAAATGGTATTGGTTCGTGATCATGTGGCATTTTTCGCTGGCCATCTTCTCAGGCTTTGATGGAGAGGAAAAGCTTGGATGCCCTGCGGGGGATGGGAGGGGATGGATCTTTTGCAGGTTTTGGCTTCGTGTGCAATGACCCGTGCATCCTAACAGTTTGGGTTGAGTGTGATGATGTCATTTGGGTCAGAAGTTAAGGTTGGATAGGCTTGTTTAGAAGCTAGGTGGTGGTTTCAAATATTTGTTATTTTCACACGTATTTGGGGACGATTCCCATTCTGAGTATGTAATATTTTTCAAATGGGTTATAAACCACCAACAAGGAAGGAAGTCAATGGTGGGAAGGCAGCGAATCATAAATCATCTCTTGAATCCTTACTTCGATTTTGCTGAGTTTGATTCATTTAATTGGGCTTAAGATCTTTTGAATCATCATGATTAGATTCACCCTTTTCCCCCACCAACCCCCCAAAAAATGCAAAACATTAAAACAAAACACTCCCAAGAACTTGGTTTTTCTCCATCCCATAGGATCAGTTCACCTGCATGTATATTTACATATCCCCACCATGTTTGGATATGTAGATATATTTAGATATTACATACATATTGGGAAACATGTCCGCAAGAACCTATCAAAAGGCAGAAAGTTTAAGCATCTAGAAGATTCAGATATGTATATATATATAATGTATGTATATATATATATATATGTATACCCCCCCATGACTCACATGGCACCGTGGTCATCCCCCCTTTAAGGCCCTCCCAGCTCCCCGACGCATCCGCTGCCGGATCGCGCAGCGCAGCCGGGTGGCTCCTCTGCGCGGGTAGCTTTGCGGAAAGGTACTTCCCATCAGAATCATCCAATTTTAATGATTAAAATGAGGTGATCATCCCTAATGAGTAGAAGTAGGGTGATTATATGGCTAATGAGTAGGGTGATTTAATGCCATGGGAAAATATATATATATATAGGTGTTTCCGAAAATAATGGTACCACCAAATCATCCATTTTAATAGGGTTTTCCATTATAAACCATCCATTTTGGGATACCACTAGTTTCGGAAACATCCATTTAATGAGCCTGTAGGGATCCTGGCTCACCGAACGTCAGATAATGAGCAAGGGGTGTACAATCACCTCAAAGGCTTTGGGATTCGTCAACTTTCGAACTTTTAATTTGATCTTGTCAAATTCTAGCGACTTCACACGACCGATTTTCCCGCAAATGGTGGTTTAGTAATTAAGGGACATTTTTCTTATTTCAGGGAAACCTAGGTTCGTGAAATATTATAATTTGGCCAGATTTAATGAGGATTTGTCAACTTGAAGTTTTTTGAGGTCTAAACCTGCCGAAAGACGGCCTGAAAAAGACCTAAAACACTGAATCTCAGAAGGTATTTGGATGTCTAGGGTATTGTGGGCCTCTACGATCATTATAAATGGAGTGATATGTGTAGTGCCTGTATATGGCCGAAAATAAATGGGCAACTGGTTTTTTTTCACCCCTATACAAGTGGACCCTGGTAAAGTTATATAACATGGAACCTGACAATCACCTGTTTGAAAAGGAACATCATTTTCCAAACCGTCATTTTTTAGGTTCCAGCGGTGAATTGTCCAAGGGGTTTAAGTTTTTAGGGACTGCCTACCCTCCCTACTTGGAGGATCATCCCAGTTACTAAGTACGTTAGGATCACCCCCCCAGTTATAAGCCATGAATTTCGGCGATTTAGGAAGGGGTGTTGCCAACCCCAGTTGGGGGACAAAAACCAACCATGGCTACCAACCACTTACAAGTCCTTGGGTGATCCCTTGAGGTGTTCTTTCCCACCTCCGCTAGAGCTAGACCTCCATCAACTGCAGTGGCAGCACCTGGCAAAGGCTGGAGAGACCAGCCAGTTGGGTTTGGAGCTTTCGTGTGGCGTTTAACTGACACGGCTAGTGTGGTATAAGTGGAAGTCTTTGGGGAGCTGGAAATCAAAAAGCAAAAAAATGCAGTTAGATCTGGGCATAATGGCCAACCCACAAAAAGCCAACCTTTGAAATTGCATGGTGAAATAGTGATCTCAAACAGGCCAAATCCATAATATTTAACCCCGAAATATGGAGGTGTAACCGGATCTTTGATGATGTGAGCTCAAATATGTTCCTGTTTGAATGGATGATGTTCACGTTGAATTTGATTGTTTTTTGGGCGGGTTCGGGTGGGAAATCCTGGCAAAGGTGTTTACATTGTGTATATACACTTGTGTGTGTATGTGTGCATTTGCATGTTCACAATTCTTTTCAAAATTCTATATCCAACCTACTCGTACTATTTGCTTGGATGCATCCATGGTATTATCGTTTAGATTCCTCTCCACTGATTTGTTCATTTAGATCCATCTTAAAAAAAAGTATCGAAACATCAAAGTTTGACCCATAGACCGGGACCGAAGGACCCATTCATTCGTATGTGAGACGACCTTCTTTTCAGGTGGGAAATGGAGGGTTATCGTCATGGTCATGGCAACAACGTATGATTTGATCTAGAATAATGACAAGTTAATTGCTACATATGCTATATGAAAGACTAAATGTGTTTGCTCACCCTTCGTAGATAGCTGGTTATATAGTTTGCTTATCCTTTTTACCGGCTCGGCTGTAAACGTGCAGGTCTGCCGCCCAGCACCAACGTGCAAAGGGTGGTACCCACCTCAGCTGCTGTTTCAGTTGCGGCACGTGCGGCATCCAGCAGTTCAAGCATGGTACCTGCACAGGTGACGTTAAAGTCACGACGTGTTGTTTGGGAGAAAAGCTGGCCAAAGCTTCCAAAAAACATATTTTTTTTTTTTAGGGGGGATGAAACACCCATAATATTTTTTTGTGGTGATGGGAAACATCACGTTTTTTTGATAGGTTTTTTCGCAAGAATGAGCAACAAGAACTATATACTTGAATGATTTTGTTTAACAACGTTGCCGGGGTAATTTTTCTGGATTCCTTCACATGGGTTGCTTATGCGTATGGCTCTACTGGCTTTGATTCTTGAAGCGTTCTCATGACCCATGGGACCCGGCCGTATATACGTTGGTAGTGGAGGGCCAAAACGGCTAAAAAAGCGTTTCAACAGATTGCATATTTGTGTATGAACTAGTTCATCTTCAAGACCTGAAAATAGGGAGTTGTCCAATTGAATGGAAGATGAACCAAATTTGGAGAACAATATTTTGAGCTTCCAGCGGTTAACGTCCACTTACAGTAGTTATTTTTACCAATGAAATACGGAAGTCATCACCGACTTTTTGCAGGTGGTGATTCCAAATATTTTTGGTTAAATGAGATGATACTGTTGATGGACGAAACCACTATTTGGAAGGTTTTATACATCCCAGGCGAATCCCAGGTGGTTGTTTCGGATTTCTTCCATCAACAGCATTTTTGATGAGTCTGTTCTTCAACTGGATGGCTCGCTCACCAAGTCCTGGAGTGGTTTAGCCACCATGAGAGTGAATACCCCAGTGCTGTTTCGCCATGACGATACCTATTCTTTTGTCCGAGACTCAAGGCAAGCTTAAACAAACAGGGCTTGTTTACATTTACATTTATTTTGGGTTGATATATGAAATACTTCTAAGGCAAACCAACCTAATTCCTGCAAACACAAAGCTAAAAGGTCAAGAAATAAGATTTTTTCAACATAATTTTCATTACAGTATTATCCATAATAGGATCCGTGGATGGTATGTTTTTTTCTTTATTTGGATCCATGATATGTACATTTAGATTCACCATATCAAGGCATCAAACAAATGTAGGCAAATATACCATACCAGGATCCTTAATATGGGTTATACATCCCTGAGAAGCTGACATGGATTTTAGCACAAAAAGTTTTATTGGCCAGTTATATAGGGATTATAGTAACCCGTTATAACCCATAGCTACCTACATTTACCATAAAATTCAACGTTTTATGTATGTAAATACACCATACATAGATCCTATGCTGCTAAACACCCAGCATTTCATGGAATCCGTCACCGGCCGGGGAACCCCGATGTGCAGGCCGCCCTGGCCGCCGACGCCGCGGCGGGTGCCGGTCCGGTGGAACCGCCGCGAAAGGAACCGAAGCCGCCGGAGCCGGCGGAAGCGCCAGAGCCGGAGGTGGACAGCGAGGCTGGGGGCCTAGCTATGTGGGTGTTTCCAAAAGGTACCCCAAAATGGATGGTTTACAATGGAAAACCCTATTGAAATGGATGGTTTACAATGGAAAACCCTATTGAAATGGATGGTTTATAATGGAAAACCCTATTGAAATGGATGGTTTTCAATGGAAAACCCTATTTTTTAATGGATGATTTGGTGGTACCATTACTTTTGGAAACACCCCTATAGATTTCAGCTGAAAGGTTGGAATACATCCACCTTGGGAGAAAAGCAGATTCGAACCAACCACTAATCACTATTGCTAGGTGGTGGTTTCAAATATTTTTTATTTTAAACCCTCCTTGCGGAAATGATCCAATTTGACTAGTATTTTTCAAATGGGTTGAAACCACCAACTGGCTATTGTCATTTGAAACTGCTTTGTCCAACAGTCACTAACAACAAGACAATGGTTGGTTTCTTATAATACCTTTAAGAAGGAAGCTTTGTATAATCTTACTTACCACTGTTGATGGTACAGTGTGTGTGTATATATGTATATATATATTCTATCTACATGTGTGTAAAGGTCTATAGTCTGTATATGAATCATTCATATGACAAGTTGGCGTTTGGCCAGTTGGTGAATTAACTTACTCTCCCGCAAAACTAAGGCTTTGGAACTTGCTTTCTACCTCTGGAAGTTGTCTCGTACGTGAACTGCCCACTAATCTCAAGGGACAATTTTCTAGGGATTCTTGGGGAATAAATACCCAGTAAATAGGGCTCATAGAGTGAATTCCCATAGGGTACGTGGGTAGGGGTACATCCAACTATCCCAACGAACCACACTGTTGAACTGTGACAAGTGACAAAGTGTCGTTCCCATGCATCCATCATCCGTTGTGAAATCCCATTTTTGTACCATGCCATTTGATTTTCTATGATAGAGGAACATGTTCTTTTTTGTTAAGAAGGGAGCCAGCCCTCTAGTTTCACAGATGTTACATATATTTATATATATATATAGATCTTATACATCCTTAGTCTTCCAGATACCTTGAGAGTTAAGTTTTTGGACCCGTTTTCACACCTCCTAATGCTGTGCTTTTGGGAGGTTCTTGCACACCTCCAAACCGCAAGTATGACTGGAGGATTTCTTGGAAGACTAGGGTGTGCCTATGGCTCCAAAATCCCAGTCAGGCTCCCCATTTAACTAAACTCACAGACCACACAGCCGGTGCTAGAACCCAATTACTTTCGCTTCTTCTAGGGCGGATAGATTGTCCCCAACCCTGAACAATTCAACAAATCCCAAAGGTTGTGTCATCTGCACAAATTGCCGAAAGAAGATTTCAATTTTTTGATATTGCTCAACAAAAACATCAACTAAACACATGGTGTTTTTTCGTGATTTTTTTCAGGGTGATTCTCAGGGTCTCCTTCCACCCTTTCCAACAAAAGAAAGACATCTTCCACTCATGGCCCCTCACAGGAGGAAGAAGAAGCCTCGGAAGAGTCCCGGAACACCAAGATCCAGACGGCCTTAAAAAAAAAAACATGGAGGAAAGGACTGTGACTGTGTGAGAAGGGATTATATAATATCTACTTGTATGACATTTATTGATTTACATATATATATAGAGTAATACCTATATTCATATACCTGTATATATATATATACATTTATGCTCTCTCTCTCTATATATATATATATATATATTAGTTGGGATCTGCCAATATTCCCATGTTTTTCCATGTTTTTCATGATGTTATGGGATATTCAGGGTTGTTTTTTTAGTTTCGTTTCGTTGCTCAAGTGATTTGGAATTCGAGTTCAGAAGGGGCAACTCAATAGTGCACCACCTAAAGGCTATCCTTGTAGATCATGGGATCTGGTCAAATTATAGCGACCTCACACGACCGATTTCCCCCAAATGGTGGTTTAGGAAGGGAATTCCCCTTATTTCAGGGAAATCCATGTTGGTGAAATTGATTTGGCCAGAACCTTCTTATCAACAGATTCATCGGATGTTTTGGGACGGAATTCATACACTTCCAATTCTTCCTATGAAAACTTTAAGTCAGGCTGCTTATCGGCAACTTCGTTGAGGAAACAATGTCACTGCCTGGAATTTGAGTTGGTCGATTTGATTGATATCAACTAAAGGATTCATATTACCATAGGATCCATGTATGGTATATTTGCCTACATTTACAAAAAAAATCAACCAAATTTAGGTAAATATACCATACATGGATCCTATGGGTATCTCAAGACATTAAATCACTATCACTTCATATGCATCCTTAAAAGTCCTGAGACATAATAGTCTATCATGTGAACTAATCATAGATGACTCAGAATTTCCAGAATGAACGAGGGATCATTTCATGTGCTCCGCAACAGCTTTATAGGTGCACCTGTGCAGCATTTGCTTTCTCAAAACGCTTCAAGACTGAAAGAACTGAAGATTTTCAAAGCTAGGAAATGGGGATTTCTCAAAAAGTAAAGACCCCCAAACCCTAGAAAAAACGTTGGGCTTCTCTATCCACCAGTTCTTCAGGGTATTTTTTTTTGTGGGGGGGGGGTTGGAGTCCTGAATTTTTCGGTTTACACACACATATTGCTGGGATGAAACTTGGATCCTTATCTGAAGTAGAAATTTTGTCAATCTCCAGTCGAACATGGGATGATCACTGCGTTGGACTTAAATCCCCGTCGTTTTTTCCCTTAGGGATTTCCTAGTGAAACGTCATCCAAAATTCAGGCATGCGTTGGAGGTGAGGGAAATACGACACACAACCAAGATCGAAAGGGGTTATTAGACTAGACCCCTGCATTTGAACATGGAAATCAAGCCAACAAAAAACATCATGAAGAATGAATACTTTCCGTGATTTGATTTTTTGGAGTTACCCCTTTCCCAACAAAAAGCATCCTTTTAACTTTTACTCTCCTTTTTGCAATGATCAATTTTTGTAGTGTTGTATAGGGCCCCTTGAAAATTCACCAACATTGTGGTCAGCAGCTTCCCTTTTATAGCTTCCAATGGTGGAAATCCTGCGTGACCGATCGTGGCGACGATGGCGACGATATGCACCACTCACTGTGCTGTTGACGCTGGGGCTTCGTTGGTTGGAAATTGGAGGGTTTTCACGGGCGGCAAACAACAAAAAAAGAGTGCAGGGTAAGTTTGCAATTGTGTCCATCGAATAGCAGGTCATGGAGATTTCTTTACAAGTATAGTAACAGTAGATGATTTGATAAATGTTTTGGTTTTTATATATGTATACATCTGACTTTGTCACAAAACTCTCAGAAACAAATTGCAGAAAACCCTTTTCAGACCCTGAAAAGAAGCTCTCAAAATTGACTTAATTTGCTCCAAGCCAGCATTTGTCAGGGTTGACTTGTGCTGTCTGACATACATGATATCCAGGTGGATTCAAGTGTTGAAAAGTACATCAATAGTCCGACATATAAACTTTGACTTTGACATGATATTGTTTTTCTGTGATGTGTTCATGGATTCATTTTCCAAAAAGTCAAAGAAGTAATTGCATTTTTGGGGATGTATATGAGGTACATGGAATTTGTTTTTTTATTCTTTAAGGATGATTTCAACTTAGTGATCTTTGTCTTTGATCTGAAGCCCACCATTCAACTTGAGCTAAAAAGGCATCCGTAGAGGAAAAATCATGTTTCTTCTCCTCGAATAAAAAGGTAGCACAGGGGTATCCCTTTATTGATACCATTTTTTTGGGGGGATGAACACAGCAAAAAACACAAACAACAAGGGAATCACAACGCTGAATCCTTGGTGTATCACCAAAAATGGGGGTGACCACACAAAAAACACACACTTTAAAAGAAACACACAAAACTTTCACCGTTGAATCCTCCCGAAATTTCACTGAATTTCCATCGGAGGTGGGGAGTGATGTTGGCGGAAACGACGGTTGGCACTGTGTTTATTGGCACCAAAGCTGTGCTACGGTTGGGTGTTGCACGTCATGCGAGTGCCTGGGCTGGGCTGTTTTTTATTTGGGGGGGGGATGATGGGAAAGTGGTTGGTTTTTGGACAAATGTGTGGTGACTAACACTAACAAAATAGTTGTGATACTTTTTTTGGTGATCATTCCAACGCACAGTTGGATAGTGAAAGGAAACATCTATGAGAGCTTTGTTCTCCAAATAGAAGTTTGTAGTTTACGAACAAAAATACCCTATGAAGTAATTGGCACTGCACAACATTCATGTAAATTACGTGTCAATACCATGGCTTGCACTGGCTATCCACATCGGATCTATACTGACTTCTTTTCCTTGGCCGTAGCAGTTGACATCCAGGTGAAAATTCCCTGAGCTTCAAGCTGAGTCTAAGAATCCCCCAGGGACCCTCCAATCAAAGGGGTGAATGAACCTGTATGACTCGCATGGGGTGTTTTGGTGTCCTCAAAATGACACCATTTTTGATGGGTTTTTTTGGAGTCTTAGGGTGGGTCTTAACGCCTCAGTTTGGGTGTGAGGTTGGATGTCTGTCCAGTCCCGAGACAAGACATCCAAAATCATCCAGGCAGATACACCTCCTGAGGTGAACGGTGTTTTGTTTTTTTTTTCGGTAGCTTTTAGGGTGATCCAACTATACCTTCTCCCTAGTAGATCCAAACACTACCTTCTGAGGTTCTTTATTTGGAGGCCCAAAACACATCTAACACACCAAACCTCAGAAATCGAGGTGAGAATCCTCTCAGAATGCCCGATGCACCGAAGAACCCCTTCGACGCTTTTCGCATGTGGTGGCTGGAGCACATCTGTACAAAGTGGAAGTAGCCCTGTTTATACCTAGTAGGTGCCAACCTTGTAACTCTAGTGTCAAGGGTCACAAATCTACATTGACTCTTCAAAAGTACAGCTCTATTACAATATGTTTAATGAACTAAAAGCCAGCAGTTGAGTTGATATATAGTTGTTTCTGGCTGAAAAAAAAAGTTCTGGAAATTGAATATATACTGACCATATCAACTATTCAGACCTTAATGCACCATTTTTTGTCCACCAGTATGTGACAAACGCCCTTGATTGAGTTGTAGGAACGTCTATATCCCATACCTGGATCCGGTGCGGAATCAAATGCAAGCTTGCTTATAGTATATCTTCCCAACTGATGTTTGGGTCTTGCAGAGCCAGGTTATCCTGGATCTGACCCTTGTATTTTAACATATATATTTATAATATATTTATATACATATATTATATCGAATATTTACATATGGACTTGAAGAAATGTTACATGGAACATGAAGGTGCTTCTTTGAAAGTGGCTTAGGACATTGGCATATTTTGAAGTTCTATCTTTAGTTTCGCGGCTGTAGTCTTTCACATATCTCATATCTCTAGTATTCAGAAGATATTTGCAGGAATTTGGAAGATTACTCACTGGGACTGGAACCTACAGTACTGGTAGCAAAAGCTACCCTTGCAAATTTTTATGGTTGTAAATCACTAAACCTAAGTATCCAAAAACCCCTTCAAAACTTATAGGTCATTTTGAGGACCTATACAAAACACCCCCTGCGAGTCATACAGGTGTTTATTCACTCTTCCATTGGAGAGTCCAGTCCAATGATTCTTAGGGAAAAAACCTTTCCCTTACCCAGGACTTATTTGGTGTCCGCCGTGGTACGGAGAAGTCGGAGATCCGAAAGCTCTTCCGCAAACGCGTGCAGACAGAACATCCCGTTCCTTCCCTTTCAGAATCCAGGTTAGATTTTTGTTGGATCATAATACGGGATATTACTACCCTTGCTTACAAGTATGATATAGGATCATGACTCTGATATCATGACCTTTGGCCTCCTATTTTTGTTGGGTGTGGTGTTGATAGGTGACCTATGCATCATGAAATCCGGCCATGAAATGGAAATCCATTAACCCTAATTAATCAACCACCCTAAGACTCCTGACCCCTCCTATGGAAACACCAGACCCTCCTAATGACACCCCATGGGGCCTTAAAAGAGGTGGTTTTGACACCCCATGACATCCCATGGAGCCTGGGCAGAATTTCATGGTTCATTGAGTTCATTGGTTCATGAAAATTTGCCATCATCGAATCCAATCACCTTTTGGGATGGGATTGATTGTGCTTTTTTTTAGAAGATATGGATCGATTTACTTAGGATCCCTGGGCGAAAAATCCACTCAAAAGAACAGGTTACATATTGGGGTTAATATATAATACCTATAGTTTCATAGTCCTCAACACCCATAGCTCTCTAACCATCGATTCGCCAGATCTTTTGCCTTGGATGATCAATCCCAAATAAATCGCTGCTTATGTGGGTGATAACCATGGTTAGTTGACAACTTTTCCAAGTATCCCTACACCCCGGAAGATTAACATGGAACCTGAGAATACACCCCTGGAAGAGGACAATCATTTTCCAAACCATCATTTCCAGGTTCTATGTTAATCTTCCAGGGTGTAAAAAGTAAGTATGCTTCAATTCCTCATAAATTTTCTTATCACCCCAGTTTCGATCTTACCACTTAAGTAGGAAAGACTTGAGTCTCAAGGCAGAGCTGGTGAAACAGACTTGAGCATCATTACTTGGAGGATCATCCCAGGTATCGTAAGTAGTTAGCAACTATGGTGATCGAAAGTCCCCAAGACCTGGGGTTGTGGGACCGCTTCCAAATGGCCTTTTCATGGCTTATAAAGTCATTTTCCCCAACCACCAAACAAGCAAATCTAAATATATGAAGCAGATATTGTTGCATACTTGTATTTGGACACCAAAAGACTGTTCAAAGAAGTCAGTGATTGAAAAGCCAAGGGCTTATACCCCCAAAAGCCGGTACTGACTTCCACTCATAGATGATCCGCCGAAGTGAGTGACAAGTGATTCAACAAAAGCACTTTGAACTAACATGGCCGGCAATTGAAATTTTGTGTGTTTTTTTGAGTGGTCCCAAAAAACCCTACGGAAAGGAGCATTTTTTGGTTGCTTGTCGTTTGGTTTTTTAGGGTCTACGCGACCTAACCTACCTCTTGAGTTGAGTAAATGTGTTTGAAGCCTTAAATTTTGACAGATGAACTCCCCAAGAGTTTAAACAAAAACGCAACGGGGTCTCCTCTCATCCAAATGGATGGAAACCCCTTCAAAGGTGGAAATGTTCCAACAAACTTTGGGTGAACAAGATGAAGAGGTAGACATATACGTAAGAAAGACATACAGACATACAGTACTTCAGGGATATCCACCTTTAATGACATTTGTTTCGGAGAAAATTGTAGTTAGGTGGGCCCCCACTCGTTAGCAGTAGGGTTATAACTCCATTTTGGGGTGAAATAACCCCAGTTATCAATCTATTTTCGGCCATTTTTTGGCGGACCCCATAAACCCTACGTATCAATGGGCTCGGGGACCACCGGACCAGTGGAATGTTCCTTCGGTACTTCAGGATGTGAATCCGGATGATCCTGAAGCAGCTGAACGCTTCCAAGAGCTGGTGGCAGCTTATAACTCCATCATGGGTCACTTAGATTTCTCATCGGCAGATGAGGGTTTTTTGGAGATGTCAGGCTATATACCCCCAAAAATGGTAGGTATTTATTTGAAAGGAAATTATAGATTGGTGAATACAAAGAAACATCTTTGGCTCTTGAATTGTGATAGAAAGTTATGTGAACTTAATTTAGGCTGCAATTCTGTGTACTGCGTAGTTTCAATAGAAAGGTGCCTGAACACTTGAACAATGAACTGGCACAGTATTCGAGGGTATCATTTGTGTGTGTGGCTCACGACACGGGCCCTGAACGTCCGTGAAATGGTAGCGTAGGTTGGGTTGTAAGTAGGGGAATCCAATCGCGAGAATTGGCTTGCTTCATTGGGTGTGTAATCCTTTTGTAACTTGTGTATCTTTTGTTTGTTTAAGGTGATTTTTTACGGATTCTACCATGGGATTCATCACCATTTCCAACCACCATTTAGGGATTTGTATGATTTGTTATTTTTTCCAACCACCAAACAGTCGCAAATCTACCCTCCGGTAGACTAACATAGCCATAGAAAATCCCAATTGTTCCTAGTAAATACCCTCAAAATGGTGGATTTTCCAGCCAGGTATGCTAGTTGATCCCGGAGTTGTAAGGTATCCAACGTGGATGTTTTTTTTCATTTAGCCATCCAACCATGTCGCCGTTGGGATGTTATAGGTGATGAACTCCTTCCCGATGAGATGAATTTGGTTCGGATCCAGATGACGCCACGTTTCTCGATCTCCGCGGATTTACGGTTGGAATTTTCGTGGGGATTTCCTTGAGAGAATGCAGTGGATCCAGGTGGTTTTTTGTCTGTTCATGGTGCGTAATACGGGTGTGTTTAATTGCATCTTATTAAAAAAGGTCTGTGTTGATTGATTTTTACTACGTGAATGGTTGATGTTGTTGGTGTCATGTGTTTTTTTTGAAGACGTTCATTCATGGTTGATCGTTTTATTGTCCCTTCTGACGCTTTTGATATTGTTTTGTCCACAAGGAAGACCAACTAACATAGCCATGAACAATCACCATTTTCCATAGGAGATACATCTTCAAAGGGTTCATTTTCCATTGCTATATTAATTTACCGAAGTGTAGAGGGATGTGACTACCTCGAGGTGGCCTTTTGTTTTTAGGTGGCCTTTTAATTCTTTAGCTGGAGGGATTTTTAACATTTATATAACCTCACTTAGCCATCCCCCCAAAACAGGTTCACAAAGAATTGCCAGTCCTCAACGAAAAGGATAGGTTTTCAAACCATTCCACGGCAATACGACCGAATTTCACACATCAAATGTATGTACCTCCATCACAAATAGCCAGCAGTGAATGAAAGTCGAATGGGGAGCCTTTGATGGTGATAATGTGTGGCTTATGACTCCCATAGGATCCATGTAGTGTATATTTGCCTACATAAAAACAATAAAAATCGATTATTCATGAAGGTGAATATACCAGTCCCATGGATCCTATGGGACTGGCATTTTATCCCCATCCTTTTTCGTCTTCTCGGCGAACCGGTGGAACTCCCAAGGCTATAAGAAGCAATTAGAAGCTGATCAATCCGTCCCCGGGTCCCAAATTTCGGCGGCTCGAAAAGGGAGAAAACTCACGTTTTTTTTAGTCGTCAACGCGGTCGTTGTCTTGGAATCCAGTCTTGGCAACCGAAGAAACGCATCTTCCACAAAGGTTTAATTACCAAGCTGGTGCTTGAAAGGGAGAAAAGGAGTTAGGGCTAGGGGTATCTAAAATCCCGCGCAAATAGGGAGCTACAAGCTATTTTTTCTGGGATTCTAAGCACATCTTAGAAAAAACATCACGGGGTTCGTGAACCTGTCGTGTGAAAATTGGTTTCACGAAGGATACTGCCACATGTACTACAAATTTTGGGGGTCAGAGGCAGAGTTGTTCTCGAAAGTCTACTCCAAAATTGATCTTCATGCAAGTTTATTTCAAGTTTTGCTTCCGATCTGGGTGAGTAAACTGTTGCAATATTTCCCTGGGCTGTGTTTAGTGATAAGCATCCACGAGCAAAGGATGACATGGATGACCATTTTTCCGTATTTAAATGATGAGCACATGAGCAACAAGGTGAGCACCAACCAGGCTACATTTTTTTGTGATAGATTAAAGATGTCATCCGATGAAATGTGAGATTCAACCCCAGAGATGTTTCAACCACTGCGAGAAAGCGAAGCTCCCGAAGAAATGTGTCATGCGTCTCCGAAAACTGTGTGAATGATAAGCCTCACCCCAAAGAATGTCCTGTAGGAGAATCAGTACCAACAGTTTGAAAAAAATAAGGTGGTTTACCATGGAAGATGTTGCCAAGGATTTTCCCCAGCATTCGAAGAAAAATCATCCAAGAGAGCAAGAAACAAGTAAAATCAATCTGACAGTTGGCCTTGGTGATTTCTTTGATTTGCCACCATGACAAGCAACCCAGTGATATGGCAGGATTTATGTCAGCCATAAATAGATTCAGGGGACCCCGTAATCTCAAGAAAATCAAAGCTATATCCATAGAATGACTTATGGTTCACCAGTTCTGCTTTCACCACTGAGGTGAAGAATGGTATTTTTTATGCGCTACTTCCTGGCTTGACTATCTTTGTGATTGGTGTTGCCTTTGTGTTGATTGACACCTTAGGCATGTTGGACCCTGAAACGCAACAGATCTTGAATGCTGTGAAGAATAAGGGGCCCAATAGTCCGCCCTTCACATCTCCCTATGGTTGATGGTCAAGGCTGTGGGGAGATGGGATGATATGAGGGTGTAATTATGTTGTTTTTTTCACACACCTTTAGGTGAGAGAAATGTTTTTTTTTTGTGCAGTGTTCTTGTTTAATAAGTGAACCGATCTTTAAAGACTAAGATATATGACAGCGATAGAAAGAGAGGGATCATTTTATTTACTTGTTCTCTTAGTCCATGTGATAGGTTTCACTTGCGCAAGCAAAAAGGCTGGAAGATGCCTACACCTCCTCCAGATTTTCCTGTGCACGCATGAGAATAAAAAATGGATGATACATGATAAAGTAGAAATCGATGTGCACTCAAAGAGGGCACTGTGTGTGGGTATTTCTTGAACATGTGTGCACGACGGCAGTTTCCACTGCCAGTTTTCAAGTTGCGGTGGATTTCTACACTTACTAGTATTTCGATTGAGTAGTTGAATCGCTGCTTTCCCTGATGTTTCACAAATGATTTTTCAGTTTATCTTTCTGCCCATGGATTTGGAAAATGACCCTATTGATTGTAATAGAAGCTAGCAGCTAGTCTTGGAGGGACCCATTTTGGGATGAAAGATGGCGTGACGTCATCCAGAAATACCATCACATGGCAGGAAATTCAGGATTTCTGAAGCATTGTAGTTTCCCAAAACTTCATGAATGAACAAAGAGATCTTGTTCTTCAAAGCACATGGGGGATCATGATTATATATATATATATGTATGCTACAGTGCTGCATGTATAGTGGATCCAGACTCAGAGGGAAAGGACGATGAAGAAACCTGTCAAACCTGAAACTGAATCAACTTTGAGAAAGGGACGGCAGTTGATGTACCCGTGGCCGATTCGGCCCATGACCCAAACACGGTACCAACCTGTGGAAGAAAAGGATGCGATTTGCGGCTTTTGGTGACTCTTGTATTATGTTTTTTTTTAAGAGATTGAAGTATAAGGGAATAAAATCCATAATCATCCATAAGCCACTGAAATGGATCTGGTCATAATCCAACCAAATTGTTGTTCATGCTCCTAAATCAATGAGTTGTTTTAGTTGGTGTTCCACTCAAAGAATCACTATCACCACCATTGCCTAAAGCCCTTTTTATACTGAATGGGTTGCACCCGTAGATGAAAACTGGATCCCTGGTCTTTATGAAGCAAATTTTACATCTTCAATATCTTCAGCATCACATTCCTTATTTCCTTTCGGAGGAGCTTGCTCACGAGGATCCATGAATTCGAGTATGTTTTTCGTGATGCGCACAAATCTGGGGAAAGATGTTTTTGAGTTTCTGTCTTCCACCCCTACTGGAGGAAATGATTCACTTTGACATTCAAATAAGTTGAAACCATCACCCAAGTATATCTCACACAAACTCATGCCATAAATTCACATTGTATTTTTGTCAATCAGTCTTCCTCCCGGCCCATTTTTTGGCTTGGCAAGGCGTACGTTTCTCGCTGGAGGGTTGGGTTATCAAAACCTTCATTTAGCCACTGTTTTCATGCTAGGTGGGTTTGTGTGGCCCCCCCCCCCCCGTAGGATCCAAGATTCGGCCATTTTTGTTTGGACCCTGAGGCCCTCTACTCCTGGTGTCCATGATGGTTAAGTTGGTGCCCGTAGATTCCCTAAGGTTCGGGGTGGGAAGTTCCAAGGGAAGCAAGGGGTGTGTGTTTGAAGTAAACTAAACAGTTGGCAATTGAAACGTGAACTTTATTGGAAATCTCAAGGGTTAACTATATATAAACTATCCCTGAATGAGGACCTCTCAAAGGAAATAAGGCTTTAAGAAGGGCCTTATTCATCAATGATGGTGGTCAATAGTTCCTTATATTAATGGTTGCAAGATGAATTTTCTTTCAAGTGCTACTTGTTTCTTTTTATGGAGTGTATGTTCAGTATGTTCAGGCCATGTCAGGGGTATGTACCAAACTTCGTGAAGCTGGTTGAAGGGGTAATTTTTAATCTTTATTTCGAAAGGGCAGTTTCTTATGCTCAACAAATGGTCAACCATTTGGCATAGGAGTTCATACTACTTGAAAACAACATGTTTGTAACACAGGAAAGTTCTGAGGCTTTGGTATTCAAGTCTCACTTGCTGGGTTTTTGTTTCAGAAACATCCTGGAGGAATGCAGAAAAAATACGGGCAGCTGCATTAGATTGATTATAGCTTGCTGTGACCAGGTTTTTGGCTGATGGTGTACTACAGGTTGATGTCATGTTCCTGGAAATCAATATGGAAATTTATGGAAATAATGTAGGGGCTCTTGCTTATGGTGATGTTTCAATTCCACGATTGTTGGTCACAAATCTACTCTGGGAAGTTGTTTCCATCCTCATTTCAGTTCCACGATCTCAGGTGTCGTCAAACTGATGTGATTTTTAAGTTCGATCTACCCCCTATCTCAGGATGGCAACCGTCACCACTTAGGAGTGTTACATATGTTACATTTTTAGTAGGGAATCCCAACAACACCTTGATCATACATTTGGGTGGGGGGTGGATCCAGTTTATACGATTTTATAGATAGCCAATTATTATGAGAATACCTTCAACTTCAAACCAATCAGCTTTTCATGGAATATCAACAAGAGATATTCCCTTTTCACTGCTTTGTGGCTGAAGTTTCTACGGTCTTTTGATCGAAATCTGAGAACAAACATGAAAAAAAAACAACTGCTTTTGTGAAAGCGAGCTTTTCAGCAGGAATGGCAGTAAAACGTGTGTTTTTGAACCACAGGCTTAGTCCCTTATTTTCGTCCCTTGTGGTGTCCTTTTTTTATGTTGTAAACTCCTTCGCAGCCTTCCCAACAAAAATCCTGAAAAACCGAAGATTCTTCGCAGCAAACCCGAAATTCTTCCGAGCTTCGCGGCCAAATCTCGGGAGGCCCCAAGGAAGGACATCTCTGAGATTTGCTAATTGTTAACGATCTGCCCCGAGGAGATCCCGACTTCGTTTTGCCACTTGATTTTTGGTTCCTGTTCTTTGAAGCAAATAAAAAGCATCCTAAGAGGATCGGTGGAATCCCAAATCCACCCCAACAAAAAAAATGGGGTGTGAATCGATCAAAGGCAATTGTTGAATAGGTAAGTTGTTGCGAGTTATCCTAATTTCCCTCGGATTTGTTTTAATTTTGTTTTGAGGCGATATTTTTACTTTTTGCCACACCCATAAGATTTATGTATGGTATCTTTACCTACATGAATGGTTGATGTTTTATGGTTTTTATTTATGGTTTGGCACAAATATACCTGTCGTCCCATTCGGCGCATATGGGATAGGGGCCATCAAAGCTCCAAATCCTAGTTCCTAGTTGTCCCGGGGAGATGTTTCAGGACCATGGATCATGTCTCTTAAAATGCATCCTTTCTTGTTTGGCCGATTGGGTCAACCAACCTTCCTTGTTATGGGGATCCGTGTTTTTTCGACAAGACTTTCGAAGATTCAGAGACTCAACAACTTTCTAGAATTGGCGATTCGAAAACCATCGGAAAACAACAGCTGCTTTTGGTTAGGTCAAGTTGACTTGGGGTCGTACCTACCATTTGTTCACATAGAACCAAGCCATCCGAATAGGCCATCATCCCTTGACCATTAATTTGTAAGCCTCCTGGTTTACAACCATGGCTGCAAGGCTGCAATGCTTGCACTTGCTAGAAGGAATGCCATTTGCATACACTTGCTGTAGGTAAATTATTTCCTGAATCTGTAACATGAATTGAATACTCCTCACGTTTGAAAGATGTGATTTTTTTGCAAACTCTCATTTTTCTGTAGTCATTCCTTAAATCTCAGATGTAGACATTAAACATTCCCTGGATGAGAATTTGAAACACTTGTAGTGTTGTGTCTCCTCGGGTTTGTCCATGCTGCGATCGTGTTTTTTGTCAATCCCCACTCCCGTCGAAACGGGAGGGATTTTTCATGCGACTGGGTTTTTACGTGGCGACGAATCTTCAAATGTAGGATCCAAGTCACGTAAAACTCGTTTGGTACATAGTGTCAGCAGCATCCAAATTGGACGTCCTGTGGGAGGTTTAAATCTTTCACTTCAATCAATGTATGCTTTGGAGACTGCCCTCATACGACCCCCAACCATGATATATTCCTTGCTCATCACGATTTTTAAGGATGAACTTGCAGATGTAGAGTAGTGAGATGTTTGATATTCTAGATGGTACCATTCAACAAGCTACACATATCGCTGGATGTGTTTCATATTGAGTTTGGTTTGTGGGGCTTGGGGGCTGTCACCAATATACAGTTTGTCATTAGCCTGCTGCATCAAGGTACTAAAGTCACCTGAATTCATGATGCAGATATCTTTTGTACCATGCTTGTTGAAGGGAGTGAGTATTGTTTAGGCACATGTATCCTACAAGATTTGTTTTGCGTATTTTGATTGTTTGGTTTCATCGTTGTTTGAGTTCCAATCATTCGAACAGTAGAACGGCTTCGAAGTTAATGTGACATGAAAAGTTTTCCGGTGAGAAAGGCTTGTAAACATGACCAATTCCACCAGCTTGACTGAAACAAGTTCCTTGTTGACAGGCTATTGATGAGCTTGTAGGAAAGCTTGGCGAGAAAGCCGATCCGGTTGGAAAAGCTTGGCAAACATGTGGCCCCAGTAAAAGTTTTCAGGTCCTTGAAAGATGGGTCGCAGCTCGCACTGCAATGTTGCACCATTCTATTTCAAAATATTGAAAGGTCATGATGTTGGTGTCTTTTTACAACTACCCTCCCGGGAAACTAACTAACATCCCTTCCCAAAAGAATTGCAATTGTGTTTGTTTCCTTTTCCAAAGGTGGGATATACTGTATATATATATATGTATATACATAGTATAGTTCCCTAGAGGTTATATCATCTGAATATTCCATATTTGGACTGTATATGGGCCTTCCACATTGGGTGGTGTTTACAACACAATTTTCAACTTTGAAGAGCTGTTGTTTTTGTATCCCTAGCCTCAGGCAATGCTTAATTGCCTTCTTTGGGGCCCGGTGGTTTGGGATTCTAGGGGTACCTCCAAGTAACAATCCCTTTCATAAGGGAATCCTAACAATCCAAACCACCGGGCCCCAAACCAACAAATTAACCATTAGCTGATAAATCTGAGGGATTGATGAAGATCTCTCTCATTTTGACTATCTACACATATTTTCCATGTTTTGATGGAACAAAACTTACCATGCTGGCTGGCTTAACTTTCAACTTGTCTTGGGGGATGGAAGCTCTGCGTTCAATATGGACAGGTAGAAAAAGGTCTGAACTTTTTTTCCCTGTTCAACTCAGCAAGTAAGAACAACACCAACTAAGCAATGAATATATCCTAGTTGTTTAGGTGATTTAGGGGATTCTACTACCCAGCCATATGGGGATTATGATTAACCAGTATAAGGATCCCTATTAAACAAACTTCATGGAAAGTAAGGCCGTTTTTTTTCGTGGCTCAAGGGATATGAAGCACCCTAAGAATCATTGGACCCTCCTATAGCGAGGTTTGGATGTGAATAGCAGGGTTCTGGGGTCTCCAAATCACCCTGTTTTGAGATCCCATGATTCTTAACGCAGAAACATTGACCAAACATCTCTTTGGATTTGGGGCATCGAAACTCGTCTGTTTCTGTTGCCGGAATCGGATCGGATTTTCCATCGCGGTGGTGAGAGGCGGCGAGAGGCGGGATCCAAAAAAGCAAGGCGTTGAAGGACAGCGGAAATGTGACCATATGAGTTGAAACAAACAACTATATGGATGTTTCCGAAAATAGTGGTACCCCCAAATCATCCATTTCAATAGGGTTTTCCATCATAAGCCATCCATTTTGGGGTACCCCGATTTTTGGAAACAGGCATATAATTTTTGTTTGTTTAGTTGGTGATTTTTGTTGATGGCTTCTGATTACTATGGTAGATCACCATAAAACTGATTTTGATGTTGGTTGATGTCTTCCAAGATGGTATAATCACCATGTTTCACCACCATTTGATGAATTTGTCGTATTTTTCTCCAACCACCGAACAGTCGCGAAAATCTAAACTAATGGTACTACCCCGGGTGGAGTTGAAGAAAAAGAAGGGTGGAATTTTCAGAAGTAATCTTCCATCAGGTCCGAAAGTCCGGGATGCTGAATAGTATCGAAAAAAATCTAAGATTTATTGAGACCCTCTACCCAGGATGCATACCTGCCATAAAAGATGATGTTCAAATGCTGCTCAGCAAGCTTGGTTTGGGGAAATTCATATATTCCAGTACTAGGGTCTTTGGCAATCAAGTCTTCATCTTTCTGAAAACAGGACAGGATTGGATGTGTATCTATTTAATTTTATTTCTTATTGAAGAGATATGGCAGGGATCATGACTGACATCCACAGGTATATTTTAGCTCCCAGTTTAATCCGCTTAAAAGGGGGGGGGGGTGTTTTTGTTTCTACCATGAGTGATTCCAAATTGTGAGATTGACAATTGTACCCCAATTTCATCATTATGTCAATGATTTTATTTTCCTTCAAAAGGTCGTGAATAGAAGGGACATCCCCTGCCTATTTTAAACAAAATCCACTGTTAAATCCGTTGGGTGGTGAATTATCATCAACTGTGCCTATAGAATCCTATAGTCTCTTGCATAATCTTTTCTTGTTTAGTGTTTGACCCTATTTGCCCTGAGGATACTTAGATGTTAGCCCGGTTATAATATGAACCCCGGATGAATGTCAAGCTGTTTAAGCTTCTGGGGTACACAATCGGAGAGTGAACAAAATATAAGTACACAAATTGACCCAAATTCAATAGAGACAAGAGTCCCAGGGTTTTGATCTATCCGGGCATTACAAGATCAATATATAAGCCATTGTATTGGTACAACATTTGGGGTGCATACCTCCCAAGTACAGGTATGATCATCCCCAAAAATGAGCAGACAACTCTCAAATCTGGTGTGAAATATTACACCCCCGAAAATTAACAGCTTGAAACCCCCCAAAAAGCGAAGGTGTTGGTTCATACTGATTGGATCCGGATTTCAATCAGGTGATTTCCAGCCGTTGATAGCTAAGTTGAGTCCGGATGAATCGCTTTGAAACCAACCTGGTCAGCTGGGCTCAAGTCGAAAACTGCTTGGTGCGAGCCGCGTGATGAGGACGTATGTGAGCCAACGATGGCCATTATTCTCTACCTAGAACCCAAATGACTCTTGTTTTGATTGGAAAAGGCCTTGTTTTGGGGGGGTTGACCTTCAAAAATAGAGGTCATTGGGGTTCTAGGTATATCTAAAAGACAAGCAAATGAGCCAACTGGAGTTGGGTTTTTTTCGCACTTGCCCAAAAATTTGTGCCAGTTTTGGGGACCAGAGACTTGGGGGGAGCATGCAACATATTTCAGGACCATTTTTTAGGGGGTCAGTGAGGCATTTTGAAGCTCTATAGTTATAAGATTGCACATGTTGGTCTCATTTTTTGGGGGGTGAGTCCATTCTTTTGGAAATGATGTTTCTCACAAAGAAGAAGCTAAATTATGGGTGATTTGTGACTCGACGTCATACGACGGAAAACAAAAGAAAGAAATCGTAATGGACAGCTTCCTGAGAAATATCTTTGCAATTCAGCAAATGTGAAGAAATAAGGTGCAATCTCATTCTCATCCAGGCCTCATTGTTTCTTTCTCAACCTATACATTTTTAATTGGCAATTTTTTGTTCAAATGCAGAAGGTTCCTAGTGGTTTTTGCAGGGTTTTGCAACAAGCTGAATTTCCTCGATGAGTCGGCATGTGTCCTATGAGCATGCGCAGAAGTTTCTGCAACGCTGCTTTGCCAAACCGGAACGTATGCGTTTGCTGTGCAGCACCAAAGCAGAACGACAAGGCCAATTGTTTCTTGAGAAAGGTTTTTTATTGGTTCCCATAAGATCCATTTAATTATGGTAGGTAAGAGACTCCTCTGGTACGTACCAGTTCTTGGTCAACTATAGATGCCATATAACCCGAGCTTCCTTGGTGTTTGTTGTTTCTCAGGTCTCAAACTCAGTATCACCCGACATATCATGGTACTTAGTAACTAGTTTGGGTTTGGGTAAATGTAGGTAAATATACCATACATGGATCCTATGGGGTTGGAAGGTGGTATTTGGGGGGCTTAAAGCCAGGTTACCTCCGAAAGTCAACACAACCCAAATATGCTTCATGCAAGGAATAGTAATAGTTACCTTCATTTTACCATGCATTTAAGCCACATGTAGGCAAACATACCAGTCCGATGGATCTGGGTCCCATGGATCAGGGATACATGGCGAGAGTTTTTCCGTTTTTTTCCTCAAAGTTGGGTTGATCGGTTGATCGAACTCGTGCTGCTCACTATCAAAGTTTCACCCCCTCGTTTTTTGGTTGTGGGGTCTTGTGGTTGTTTGGGGATGTTTGGGGCTGATGGTTTTTATTTGTAAATTTAAACATAGCTATCGAAGGTCATGGTGAAGCTTCATGCGTTTTGAGTGGTTTACGGTATGAGCATTTTATCATTGCCAGAGTGGTGAAGCGGTTGTTTGGGGTTGGTTGGTTGAGAGACCCCCACTAAACAACCAGGATTTCATGGAAAGCATCCGGCCGTTTTTTTTTTTTCATCGTGGCCTCAATTTAATTCCTTGCGTTTTTGGTTGAAAGCTCTCAAAGATTATGAGGCAAAAACACGACAACAACGGCTTGGTTTTTATGTTTCAATCAAGAAGCAGCAAAGAACAGTGGCATTTAAACAAAAATATGTACACCCACGAAGTTTGACAGCTCGCGTTTCCGAAAAATGATGGTTGGAAGACTACTTACTGGGCAAATGGGCACTGATTGTTCTTGCATGTGGTATTGAACAAGGGCATTTCAAACTTAATACTGTTCTGTTGAATACCTGCAATACATGGACCTGAAACAAATGTCTAATCACTATACCTTCCAAGTTTTTTGTAAGTATATATGTGCTAGCCATCCTTTGAGAGACCAGAACCAACAGAAAATGTTACAAGTCCGTGGTTTCAAATATGATTTATTTTCACCCAGATCACTGGGGAAATGATCCAATTTGACCAAAATGTTACAATTGGGTGGCTGAACCACCAACCACGAGCAGTAGTAGGGTTTTAACCAACAAAAACTGACTTTGAGACTTAAGATGGAGATTTTGTTGGGTTGCTGACCTCCTTTGCCGACGCGAAAGCGAAAAGAGCAATGCGGTGGTGAGAATAGCAGTTGGTTTGATGGCTACCATGATGGCAGTTGGTGTGAAGATAGGAGTTGGTCCTGGTCTAATCATGGTTGGCATGACAACACTTGGTGGGATGATAGTTGGCAAGGCCATAGGCCATCATGGTTGTACCAGCAACAGCCTGGATCGATGCGTTCATATGAACGAGTTCATCGAGGATACAACCGTAGAAGGGGAGGAAAACACTTACACCACTACAATCAAGTGCTCGGGCAATGGAGAGTATGCAAAATGCATCCTGATGTTGAGATCTTGACTTCTTGCCCTTTGGCACCCGAACGAACGTGGTGACGATGAACGAATCTGTCAAGCGATGTTGACGAGGTTGAGCTAATCAACGGGGAGATTCATGCAGTTGACAGTTGGCTTAAATCACCAAAAATTTGAGGTACCACACATGCAGGAATCCTGAACCTTATCTTCGGCCATTTTGGGCCTGGTTTTTTCTACATAAGCCGTATCCATACAGTTTATATCATATAGTGAGGATTCCTCCATTTTAAGGACTTGAAATGTTTGGTGATTAAACAATTGTTGAACCAGCAGGGTGTCAAATAGCCATAGATTTCTTTTGCAGGTGGAGATACCTTGCTGGTGACAGTGGAAATTGCACCAGGCACAGGGAGGGTTGAGTGAGAAACACAGTGGGCTGAGAGAGGTTCTGAGAGGCAAAAACATATTGCATTGTTGGAGTAATTTTGTTTGCTGCTATTTTGGGTGTGTCGTAATATAACGTACCTCCACCTCACCCAGAAATTGTCATCCACATTCATCACATTTGCGCGTGGATTAATGGTTTGTGTGTTTCTATTAGTCTATTTGTACAAGTTTTTGCGCAAGGCTTTTTGTGTTCATGGTGAGAAAGTTTTTTTTCAATCCGAGTAGCTTTTAACGGGTACCTTGGCACCTAGACATTTTGGCTGTACCCAGGCGGTCCAGTTGTTGAAGTGCAAGAGGTGCGTTTCAGACGGCGGTCCGTTTGTGGTTTCTGTGTGCAGCGACGAATCACCGGGGTGAAAATTTGGTGCTTTGTTTGCTTTTATGTCTTATTTATGCCTTACCCTTTGGTAAAGTAACATATCCCCTCCCAAGGCCCTTTTGAAGATTTGATTTTTCCCAAGGCGAGATATGTTCGTCTCCTGTGGGGTATTGCATTTATTTATTTTACAGGGGTGATATATTGACCTCACGGTTTTTGATTGCAAGAAATAGTTTGATATGGTCCATACTTAAGAAAAGATGAATGAACAAAAACAGAGAATCATGTTCATATATGGATGCTGCCATGGTATCATGTTGGTTCTGTTGTTTGGGTAGGTGGATGCACAGCCTTGGGTTTTTGGTAAGGGATTTCCTGCCTGCATCCAAGCGACCACGATTCACCATGAGAAAGATACGTCCACTGAAAATTAACGGCTAAAACCTAGAAATCACCCAGTTGAAAAGGCAAAACATCTGAACCAAACCTCCATTTTGGGGAACAGCAACGAGAACAACAGCAACTGGCCAGCACCCCCCACACATTGTGCGTCAACCGTCAACAATATCAAGGACCATCAATACCAAGACGGTCCGTTAACCCGTGGAACTGTCAGGTGAGCATGGCTGAAGGATGGACCGGTTGTCGCTTCTCTCCTGCTGCTTTGTGGTTTCCTGCTGTGGTTTTGGGGACCGGCAGGTTGTAAAGGGTGTGCATGACGTGGTGCTTTGTTTTGTTTATCATCAGAACCATAATTATCATCACTTTATTATTATTATTATTCGTCTTATTTATTATAATTATGTATAATTATCATTATCATCGTCATGTTGATGATCATCATCTTGATTTATCATCATCATATTCAGGTTCATCATATTCATCATCATACCTTCATCGTCATCATCATCATACCTTCATCGTCATCATCATTATCATCATCATCATCATCATCATCATCAGCAGCAGCAGCAGCAGCATCATCAGCATCAGCATCAGCATCAGCATCAGCATCAGCATCAGCATCATCAGCATCATCATCATCATCATCATCATCATCATCATCATCATCATCGTCATCGTCATCGTCATGGTCGTCGTCATCATCATCATCATCATCATCATCGTCATCATCGTCATCATCGTCATCGTCATCGTCATCGTCATGGTCGTCGTCATCATCATCATCATCATCATCATCATCATCATCATCATCATCATCGCCATCATCGTCATCATCGTCATCGTCATCGTCATCGTCATGGTCGCCGTCATCATCATCATCATCATCATCGTCATCATCGTCATGTTATTCGTTTTCAAAGGCTCTAATAAGCGCTTCTGAGAGTTAATGCACAGGGAAGGCCAGGGTCACAAAGTTGTTTTTTTCAATGTATCTTTGTTCAAACAACAGTTGTTACTGTAGGCATCTATCTTGAACATGCCGGAAGGGGCTATGTTCTCATGTTTTTGTTTGGTTATTTACCAAGCTAGATATCTCTGAAGTGGAGAGCCGCTCAGTGGTTTTAGAATTATTAGCTCAAATCACTGGGGAGAAGAAAACACCAGCCATTTTCTGGGTGGTGGTTTCCTTTTAATTTTTACCCCAACCTGGGGAAATGATCCAATTTGACTAATATTTCTCAAAGGGGCTGAAACCACCAACCTGAACAGTTGGGAGTTTTTCTTCATCCAGTCCTACCCATTTTTTTGCTCGACATCCACTCCTACCTCAAGAGGTGAAAGGCGTTTTATAACGGTATGTTTTTGAAGTCCAGTATGCTAACTTCTCAGTCTAGTGATTGGATCTCCAGGGTCCATACGTATTAGATTTCAGGGGTACACCCCTGAAGATTAACATGGAACCCAAAAAGGAAGGTTTGGAAGATCATTTTCCTTTCTAAATGGGTGATTCGTAGGTTCCATGTCAGTTTTCCCGGGTGTGTATCTTGATGTTTGAAAACAAACGTGCCCTTTACAATCCCTTTACAATTCGTGGCTTCATTGAGAGAGTGGGTATCGATATTCGTGACTGGGATGTTTGAGGAAGACAGGATCAGTGATTAGGAAATCAGAATGTAATTTAGTTCCAGTGATATTTGGTGTACATTGGGATTATAAGTTGCTATCATTTATCATCTAACTTCTTGCTACTTATAGATACTTCCATTTTGTTGAGTGGATTCACTTTTGGCGGGCAACTTTTGAAAACAAACGCAAATGATCATGCCAAAATCAATCAAATGCATTTGTAGAAGATTGAGGGCCTAAGGGTTCCAGTCGTTGGCAGAGAAATTTGTGGTGTCAGCTGCGGCTTGCATCTTGAGTTCTTTGATATTGCTGCCTGAACCAAACATTAGACACCAGCTGGTTCAGGAGTTCAGGATGTGAAATTGTTATTTATGACAACTGCTTGCACCTGCTTCTCCAATGAGATATGATGGTGACTATCCTGATGACTCCACGCACTTGGGTGAAATGTACCTGGATGGTATTTCACCTTTGAGAATCGGGTATATTTGGTGGTATCAACATACTGAATCATGGTTACTTTCAAAGCAACCACCAAGTGGAACTGGTGTGGAGCAACCATGGGCTGACATGGATATGGATTGTAGGCTGAGACAATGGAAAAAACAACGCATTTGAAGATGTATCTCCTATAAAGATGATGATGTTTCAGCTAGTCATGATATGTTTTTTTTATCTATCTGAACTTAGTCATATTGAAATAGGATGGAAAGCTGAAGGGGACCTGGTAGAGCTTGGGGGGGTTTTACCTCCAAGAGCATGGAGATTCACCCTTTGCCAAAAGGGGCCCCGAGCCGATCCTTATAATTGACTTATATGGGACCCCTATAAATGGCCGAAAAAAATACTGGGTAACTGGGGGTATAACTACTGTAACCCCTAAAGGTGGAGTTATAACCCTATCTTCAAGATTCAAGATGTTCATTTAGCATCAGGTTAGCCCTGGCTGTGGCCAAAGCAGATGGTCGCATGTTTCAAGAGAGGCACAATGCCAAAGCCATCGAGCCTCTTGGTGATGAAAGAAGCCCTTCGGACCAAAAATTGCGGAAATGATTCAATTTTATGAGTATGAGTCAACTGTGTTGGAGCCACCTATCAGGTTTTATTGGAAGGGAAGTATTTAGTAGACAGGCCATATTTCATGTCCCTTTTAAGGGGGGGGCTATAGACATCGTCTAAAAGTGTGTGCTGACAGGATAAATGATATAAACGTCTTGTTTTTTTAAACATCTCTTAGTGATGTTTAACAGGTGAAGTACTGTAGCAAAAGAAATCACAGAGTCTACCGATTCTTTTCCGATTGAGCGATAGGCAGGGCTGGCTATCGGGACATAAATGCATTTCCTGATAAATGTGGAGTTATTTGGAGGATTGAAAAAAAAGCTTAAACAAATCACGATTGGTGTTTGGTCTTGTGGTATGCTCTCACAAAGTAGCATATCCCAGACCAGAACATGATTTATAGGAACTTGTTTTGCGTTTTTCTCATGGGTTTTCTATCCAAAATTCAAGTTCAATGAGGGGGATGATTTGGAGCCAGCGAATGATTCGTGAACCACGGTGTAGAAAGGGAGAACAAAACCAGCAGTTTCTGGAAATTCTACGGGCACCATTAGGTACCCCTTAAACCCCAAACGAAGAAATTAAAGGGAAAAATTGTTCACCAAGAAACTTCATGAAATACCCTCTTGAAAACTAATATATCCCCTCCCAGTCGGCATTTTTGAGTCCCTGATTTTCCTTTTACCAAGGTGGGATATACTAATTCCCGGGAACCAGTTTGCCTGGGTCTTTTCGATTTTTCGAACACCCCAGGAACTAAACATGGATGCAGTAAAGAGATTCATGTTCCAAACCTCCATTTGTGGGTAACCCAAGCCTTTAGCTGTGGTCGGGGGGTTTCAAACAACTTTCTAATGTTTCAACCCCTACTAGGGGAAGACGACGCAATATTGTTTCAAATCTCTACCAAAACCATACACCACCCAGGCAAAGTTCGTCAGTTATGTATCCTTCCCTTCCACAAATCTTTACTACTAAACCTCAGAAATCTCTTCAGAGGTTTGGTTGTGGTGTGGCTTTAGCGGGACTGGCAGCTGAGTGCATTGGCTATGAGACCACCGTTACCGATTGTCTTCCTGGACATTTGAAGAACTTGGCGCGGCATCCTGCTGGCCAAACCGGGCAACTCCAGGCGGAGCCCGAGAGTTGAGTTGTTGAGTTGACCGAGTTGTTGAAAACGGGCCAACGGGGTTTTATACTTGGAGGATCATCCCATTTAGTAAGTGGTTAGGATCACCCCCATTTATAAGCCATGAAAAGGCCATTTGGAAGGAGAATAACCCGATCCTTAGGGGGCAAAAACTAACCAATGTTATTAACCATTTACTAAATGGGATGATCCCCCAAGTATGGAGAAGGAGGTGGTTGACCATGAACCATCTTAGGGAATCCTTAGACTTCCAGGGTAAGTATGGATAATAAAAGGATTTGATTTCACCAAGATTTAACAGATTTTGATAAATATGTCACATCTTCTATCTAACTTCCAATTTTGTGCCATGGACCTTTATAGAATACTATGTGGATTCTTACCATAGCATCCTGGTATGATGGTGTGGGTATCTAAAATGCTAGGAAAGGAAGACGTTGAACTTCGACTCAAGAATCTGGGATCTTGGGAGTACCTCCCCAAGTTCGACATGGTTCACCTAAAAAGTGATTGTTTCCAACAAACAGGAATCTCCTAGTTCTTGTTGTGCCATTTTCAGGTGAACCGTGTTAAACTTTAGGGGAGGGTCTTTGGATTTAAAAAGGATTGATTCTTGAGAGGGACTTCACAGAAGTCCAGCCGTTAAGAGGTCCTTACTTGATGCTTCACAACTCCAATCAACCTGTTGAGATATTTTTGGAAGCCTATCAAACAGGGAGTCATCTCAGCATGATTTCTGAGGCAATAGGAGTAGTGACGATTGACACCTAGACTTTAAAAAATCCCTTCACGAGGTTTGTTTTCAAGAGTCATTGAGTTCAACTATAGAAATGAAAAAAATCTGGCTCATTCAATCCTTCACCCCTATAGGGTACCTGGAGCATATATTATATGGGTGTTTCCTGAAATGGTGGTACCCCAAAACACCCCAAAATGGTCATTTTTAGTAGGAAAACCCATGGTTGTTGGGTACCGCCATTTTAGGAAACCCCCATATAAAAACTACAAAATCTCTGGCTCCTTTCGCCGTGAAAAAAAAATCAGGTCTTTCATTTGGATTGGATCCGGGACGTGGGCGGCATCACCGCCACGGCACCTTCCATCGATACGGGTTCACCGGAGAACGTGGCGGCCAAGGTTTCTGAGGGTTCCGTGGAAGTCTTGGAATCTTGGCTCCATGTGTCACCAGTTCTTTTTTGAAGGCTTACCTGACTTCATCTTTGGTACTAATGACCCCAGAATATTTAGACTTATTAAATCTTAAGTAATCTTCAGGTAAACATACCATACATCATGGATCCTATCAGGTATGGATCAAGGATGCACCTCTTTTTTTGGGGGGGTGGCCAAACAAGGAAGACTCAACCATCATCAACCTGGCCGCCAGGCTGCCAGGTTTATCAATTGACCCATCCCCAAGGTTTGTCGCTTGTTGTTTGAGGTAGGTAAGTCCAGGGGACGCTATTCCCAGAGATCTTGTCCAGGCAGGCTGTCATTTCTCCAGGGAAAGTTTCATGACTAAGTAACCTATCCCCCCCTAACGTACCCTGCCCCCAGAAATTTGTGTTTAATAACGCCTTATTAAGGGAAACCAATGGTTAATGAGCCCTTAACAAGGCCTCATAAAAGTTGCGTCAACCAAAATGGTCGGATTCGCCAAGAGGAGTGGTGACCGTGACCGTTGGGGGAGATGAAAGGTCACCATTCTGTTTGGACAATTCCTGCAGGGAAGACAACACGAAAGCAACGCTGAACATGTTACGAATGATGATGACTCCGAAAAACAAACAGAAATCTCCTCAGATTCCATTTGGGTCCGAACTATTGCATTTTAGTGGTTTGTAAAGGCAGGGGGGTTGTTTTTCAGCATGCGTCAACACATCGACTTGGAAATTTTCAGACCAAACCTCGAGTGGAGAGGTTTGAACTTGTATAGCAGGCGCCACTTTTGAGGGGTCAGGATTCTTTCAAGGTGGGCCCCTACTAGTTATAAATAGGGTTATAGCCTCCATGAATGGTCTTATAAATGGTTAACTGCATGTAACTGGGGTTATATAACCCCTATAAGTGGAGTGGGTACCACCACCAAAAAAACATGGTGGGTCGGTCTACTGGGTCAACTCTTAACCTGATGCTGGATGCCATCAACCGATTCTGTCAAAGGACTGGCCATGCCTCAAGGAAGATCGCTTGGAAAGTTATGATCTGGCCTTAGCTAGTGATGTTGCTTGGCGAGTCAACAAAAACGAAACAAAAAATCATTTAGCTGGGATTAAAAACTCCAGCCTTTTCTTATTATAGAGATTTCAAAATGGAAAGGCTGTTTGGAACTGCAAAATTCTTTCAAGTCATTTGAGCAGTGAGTGACAGATGAAAAATCCATGGTTGATTTACATCTCACGCACAGGAAAACTGCTCCATCAGAGAGATGAGTATCATAACCTGCAATACCGGATGCTGCCTATTTACCTACATTTTGGTAGTTTTAGGGGTATACGGTATAATATAATGTAGGTAAATATACCATACATTGAGCATCTGGGGATGTTAAACCTATTGATTTGAACCAACAAATTCCAATCCCCCAGTTGTTTTCTCCGGGATTCAATCCAGTGACTGCAGACCAAACTCTTGCAAGTTTGAAGGGAACGGCCGAAACAGCGCCAAGAAAGTCACAAAGACTTGTGTTTGCCAGATAAGTAGGCTTTTGTTGTATGAAAGAAAGAAAGAAACATCGCAAGTAGGTCGCATTCTATTGGATTTTTGTTTGCTAGCAACGCGTTTGATGCTCCTGAAATGCAGGATACGATGTGTACCTGAAATTGCTCTTGGATGTTTGGGGTTGCTGGGAAAGCTGCGACTTTGGATACAAACAAGTGGTTTGAACTTCTCTATTTCTATCCCTAATTCAGGAGTGTCCTACTGATGGAACAAATTCTGTCCCACCTGATGTAAAAGTAAGTGTCATAGTATTAGTGGGCTAATACTGAATACTATCTATTGACTGGTGCATCATTTCTTCCATCAACAATATGTAGTGGTAAATGGTGAATTCTATTGTGAGGATCAGATTCAAACCCTCCTGCCGATTCTACAGAGTTTGATGCTTAGAATTTAGAGAATTGCGTCAAACGCAATAGACAGTTTGCTGAAAGTGGAAAAATGACAGAGTGAGGTGCTTTGTGATATGTGCAATAGCTTTTAGATGTTTTTAGGATTAATATGGATTAATAAACAAGTGATCTCTATGTAAAAAGTCCCTGCGTTGGACTGTTGATCGTCCCAAAGCAGGTGGTGGTTACAAACCAATTGTTTGATGCCCGGATATTTTGGGCAACTGATTCATCCAACCCCTCTCTTTGATGTTGACTAGACTTCCCCCAGAAAAATGTTCAACGGCTGGGGGAACCTCAAAAATCGCCCATGACCTTGGGGTTCAAACTGTTGATTTTTCCAGGGTGTAATTTGAAGTGCCCGAGGTAGTCTATGAACCACACCATGCAATTCTACTACCAATGGTCATGGCACGCTACTTGAAGCCAGGCGCGGGAGGGTGTAGCCAGTTTTCACAGCAGGTGCTCCTGGATATCCAGCAGTGACACTGACTAGGTGGTGGTTACAAATATGTTTCTTTTTTCGGCTTTACCTGGGGAGATGATCCAATTTGACTAATATTACTCAAAGGAGTTGAAACCACCATAGCAAGCTGAAATTTAGTGAGGTTTGATATCTAATTCCCAGATCAACCAGGGGATTGGTATATTAACCTTACATTTGGTTGATTTTTATGGCAAACGTAGGTAAATATACCAGTCCCATGGATGCTATGGGATTGGACCCCCCTGCAAAAAATTCTCATCAAACACAGAAGGTAAGTATTTCCCATATTATCCACGATGTATGCTGAATTCATAGCTACATTAGCCACAACAGAAATTCACCATTCACGCATTCGTGTAGGTGAAACTACCATAATTCCGGTGGATCCTTTTGGTTTTGGATGTCTCGGAAGTTGAGCTGTGTGTATATATCTCGGATTTTTTGTATGTCGCCATGTGGGTTTATATTCGCATTTCTGTGAGCGTTTTTTGGACCCATGCGACGCGACTTGATATTTCGATAGTGAAGCATTCACTAGGTGATGAAAACATCGTTTTCGGGTCGATAGAACATTTCGGTGATGTGTTGAAAGTCAAGTCGTGGGCCCCTGCACTGGAAAAGGCGTCACCCAGAAAACACAGAGCAAAGGGAGCCAAGGGAGCCTTGGGTTTGATTTCCTCCTGGGAAGTACCATATCCCAACCCCAATGTATTTTCGAAGATGATGTTTCCTTTACCCAAGGTGGGATATATGTTAATTCCCCTGGAGGGTATTCGATTTGTTTGAACTCACGAAGACAATGTCCAAACCTACTCCAGTTTTTGGGGGATTATCATATGGGGGTTTCCTAAAATGGTGGTACCCAACAACCATGGGTTTTCGTACTAAAAATGATCATTTTGGGGTGTTTTGGGGGTACCACCATTTAAGGAAACACCCATATCACTTGACGCAACCGTGAGGGTTTGCTATGCATCACCAATCTTAAAGGCCCTGTGAATCAACCCTATGAAAGTGTTTTTTGAAGAGGGACATGACCCGGGAAAACCCGGGAACACATAGCTGTTTTGTTTTAAATTGTTGTATGGGATATACCTGCTATGTATATACTCCGAATTGTATGGATTCTCTCCCCCTGCATGTTGTTTCCTGCGTGTTACAAGGTGGTATCAGCAGACCTTGCAACCCCCACGTTTGAAACAGAAGATGAATCTTCCCCCTCGCGTTGGCTGAGAAGACAGGAGGATGGTGGGCTGTTGCACTCGCGATTCGCGAGGAAGAGATTTGTGACTCGGATTTGGCCGAGGAACAGGTCATGAACCTTTGACGAAAATGTGCGCGGTTGAAAGGACAAACATGTAGACAATCCGGGAAACATCATGAGTTTCAGGAGTTTCATGACGCAAAAATGATCCAAGCAGTTGTTTGTTTGTTTCCCTGTTTTGAAAGTGTAGATGAATCTAGGAAATGTTGGTTGACCTTGTCTTTTTCAGCGTACTGTTGATGGAAGACATCCTGCACCACCTGACATGTATGAAGCTCTGTAAATACTGGTATGTTTACCATAATATCAACTGGTTAGCCGGAGTTCTTCCATCAACAGTATCTTTATCAATTCAGTCCGGTGATCACAGGTTTCTGACATGGTCTCTCTTAGATCTCTTAGATTGCAGTTGAAGCACTTTTTGAGGGGGTCATTTCACACCAATTCTCAAAAGGCAACTGGGAGAACTACTTGAAGGATTATCCCATGACTTGTACGTGGTTAATAACCATGGTTTTTTTGCGGTTAGTTCTTGAGTTCTTGTCCCCTAAGTAGGGTTGTTCACCTTCCAAATGGCCTTTTCATGGCTTATAAAAGGGGGTTGCTAACCACTTAGTAACTGGGATGATCCTCCAAATGGGGGGGTATTTGAAGCGTTTTTTGTTTTTTTTCTGTTTTTTTTTCTGAATCTCTGCCATAGGATTCCATGGAAGGAGATACCATGATTGCAAGTAGATACTTGGAAATCTTAAAACTGAAAACTCAACTATACTGAATCTGAAAATTATGGTTATATCCCACAGAACCCGCAGAAAAAAGAGTAAACAGAGTCGTTTGTCGACACAGTATGCAGACATGTTTCGTCACGCTTCAAACTCACCATAACGTGGTGTGAAACGCCATTCCTGGTGAACATATTGTTCTAATGCATACTTCAATCAAGCAATTTTGGGGCCCGGTGGTTGGATATTTGGGATCCCCTTATGAAAGGGATTGTAACTTGGGGGTACCGTGGTATCCCTCGACTCCGTTTCAAACCACCCCACCAATTTTCGGTTGGTTGATTCGACTACAGCTCAACATCTTGTTCATCCCCCCTGAGGTTGTCGCTTTGTAGAGCAACTGGAGGCTTGTTCTTTGATCGATTTTAAGCAACTTAGCTAAGGTGGAGTCGTTAAAATGTCGTTAAACACCAAAACACAGAGCGGCAGATGTATGCGGAACGTATGGTCATTGTTTTTTGCTGAAGTCGTGAGGGTTCCTCCAAAAAAAATGAATAGTACGTTTTTTTGTACGTAAAGTAGGAAGCACCAAATGTATTCTACTTATATAAGTGTAGGATATTCAAATATACTAACTACAAGTAGTTAAAGTATGTGAAGTATGTAGAGAGTGGGGTGGAAGATGCATTCCAGAAGCTGTGGTTTAATAACTCCCTCTATGGCTGTTGATCCTTATGACCATCCTTAAGCGGTTTGGGGGGGGTTAGTCGTACAAATATGCCAGTCACATCATGAAACATGCATCCCCTTGGGATTGAACCCTTGATCCAATTTTGCAATTTTGGCCTGCTGAAAACAGCAGAAACCACACTTACGGTGTACCTTGAGCCAAAATGGTGAAAAAGGTGCCCCTCATGTGAAAACAGTAGCATCGTTTGTTGGCAAGTTTGGTGACTTGTGCTTGGTTCCCCTTCCCAAGATTCCGGTCAGGCAGCCGTGAAGGACTTGAGGATCACATAAGTGGATGGGACGTATGGGAACGGATTTTCTGCATGTGAAAATCGCGTTTCTCCCAGGATTTTTGTTAAAGCTTCTGTTGGATTCTACAAGGTTCGCCCCTATGAAAGTTATAAATGGGCTTATAACTTGTAACCCCTCTAAATTGCCAGATAGATGGGTAATTGGGGTTATCACCCCTATAAGTGGAGTTACAACCCCCTGCTTATGACTGGTAGGGGCCCACCTTACAACCAAACATTGCTGTCCCTGGTCCCTCGGAACAGATTTTCACACACAGTTTTTACACTTATATAACCCAAAATTATAATCCAAAAATTATTCCTGGGGGGAAATGGTCACATTCAAGGGGAAATGGCTTGGTAGATATTTCATACATGGCGCATCTGGGCATGTTTTTTTTTTAAGTCCGATGATTTCAATGATGTTTTTGGATCCCCACTAAACCCAAAACACAGGGAGCTGTGAAAGGAGGATGGCTTGGTAGACTTGGCCCCGAAAAAAAAAAAATCTCGCGAAGTGATGGAAATAGCCAGAAAAAAAACAAAAAGCACCTGAAGCAAAACATGACTATAGATGGTGGTTTCCAATATTTTTTTATTTTCATCCCTATTTGGGGAAATGATCCAATTTTTGACTAATATTTTTCAAATTGGGTTGAAACCACCAACCAGAAAGCATGAGATGGGAAAACTTGGATTTGTTTATCTTTTGAGGGGTGATGGTTTCCTTGTGTGTGATTCGCCTGTGTTTATTTCTGAAGGGTCGTTTTGTGTTGAAAAAAGGACATCTTCAACACCTCTTGGACTTCTGGAGACAAAAAATGCTGAGGCACTTCGTCGTAGAAACCGCTTGCATCCCTGAAAGATGCTGGACTGCAAGACTGGAAAGCTGCGGTTGGAACTGTACTGTCAAAATTCCCTTTAAAAAAACATGGTTTGAACATTTAAAGGAACACCTAATTTTTTTGAAAAGGAAAATCCTCTTCCAAACCTTCACTGTTGTGTTCCATGTTAATTTTCAGGGCTCTAAGTAAAAGATACATCACCTATCAATTGATTTTTGGAGGCAGATTTGATCCAAGACTTTGGAGGAAAAAGTGCCTGGAAAGGATCGATGGCGATCGCCACTGCCATTTGTCTTAGGTTTAAACCATGGCCCCGTATCCTAAGGCACCTTTTCGGGGGTGGCTGTAGTCATCTACTTTTAGTGAGTGGCTTATAACCTCAATATACCCCATTTGTAAGTATAGGTTATACCCCATTTCCTCACCATTTGATCCTAACTTCCAACGGGACATCCAAGTACATCACCCCATTTTTGTTCCATCAATTTGAGAAAAACAAACGCCAAGGATGTCCATATTGCCGCATGACTTCCATGGATCTCCTGACTTCCAAGTTGCCTGGCCATGATGGAAACCTCGAGTCGGGGAAAACAACGAAGTTTCCAGACACTGATTGGATGGTGTATGTATTTACCTATACCCTGGGATTCCAACCACCATTAAAACAATGGGTGTTCGTATAGCCACCATTGCATACCTAAGGGTTTTAATCATCGGAATTGGGTCAACCGTTTTTTTAATGGTGGTGGAAGCCCAGGGTATATAGTTGCCCCCTAAACTAGCCCACATGTGGGTTAATAGACCATCCGTTGAGTATTTATATAGGTAATTATACATGTTTTCTTTTCTTCAAGAATGAAATCACGAATGCTTAGCTTTATTTTTTACAGAATCCTCATCAGTGAACGTACAGGTTTTTTTTGTGCATATCATGTGGTGCAGTATGACCAAACCTTGTGAACTTGTTATCCCGTTATTTACTGGCTTCATTAAATGGTTGAGTTGAGTATATAAGGGAAAACGATTTGGGCATCTTGTTTTTTGGTTGCAGTTGAAGTTTTGACCGACCTAGCTCATTTAGCCTATCCCCATGGATTATTGAAGGTTTGACTAATGCATTGTTTTCCCAACTTTTGATTCCAAGGGGGAACATGGTAGAAAATGAACCCAGATCTTTGTGATAATCATATGCCCTAAGAATCCTAACCCCTGAAAGGGGTGGGCGTTTGCTATGCGGGTTCAAACCATCTCAAGTTGGAAGGTTCTTTGGGGATTCTTGGAAGTGTTCACCTTCTCTCAGGAAGTTGGTTGAGATTGTCAAAGCTCATGATGGTGGTGCGCTGCTGCTACAAGGGCAAAGACCCGTGGTGGATATCGACCAACAAAATCCGGAATTCCGGAGAGCTCGCGTGGGTTGTTTTGGCAGTGAGAGATGTGTGTTTGTTATTGATTTGTTCAAGGTGTTTGTTTCATGGTCATTGCAGATGTTTCATCGCTGCTTTGATGTGATGATGTGATGCTTACAATCAGCTCTTTGTTTTAGTAGAAGATGTGTTACATAAGATGTACATGATGTTCTGCTGCCATTCTTGTGTATCAAATGTCAAGGAGGACGATTTGATTAATGGGACGTTTAATTGAATCTAGACACGGTATCCCTTTGACCTGCATTTGCATTTGGTTGATTTTTTGTGGTATCCCATGCGGTGTGGACTCATGTTCTCTCCTATGAATCCTACACCTGACTGACGGCGGATGTTGTGCTCGGGTTTGGTGGTGGAGGTCGGAATCGTTCAACCAAAGCATGATGTTTACACCAAAGTTTGTGGAATTCTCAGCTGCCATTTTGCAGCATGTTTTTTAATGTTGTAACATTCTATGAAATTTGGTCTAATCAAGCAATATTGTATGAGACCCTGAGACCAACTTCAGTATGAAACTGCGATTTCGCTTTCACAACAACACCCTGAAGCAAAGATCCAAAGTTGGGTCCGAAAACTAATTAAAGATAGGGGCCCACAACTCCACTTATAGCGGTGAACAAAAATCCCCAATCACCCATTTTAGGCCATTTTACAGGGGTTAGAACTCCAGTTCTAACTGGGAGGGACCCACTTTGTACTTTCGTAAGTTACTTTTTGATCCACATGTCGTCGCCATGGCAGACTTGGAGCAGGTTGACGGGGTGAACGAGAGAATGGAGGATGAAACGGTGACAGTTGGGTCCAGGTGAATTGATGCTTCAGCCGTGAAAAAAAATCCTGGGTTACTGAGTTGTTGATGTTAAATAATCAGCCATGAGGTCACGATACCTATCAACCTACCAGGATGTCATGGATGGGAAGTTTTCAAGCTCTCCATAAAGATCAAGGGTTGGTCCAAGATGGTCAATTGTACCTACATTGGATGTGTTTTTCCTTTCCCAAAAATTAGGCTGGGACAAATTCCGGAACGCACCATGGTGTAGATACCACAATGATTTGAAATAGTGAACATATACCCCGTCTAGATTCAAGAACAATTTATACGTAAGGTCCAAACCCTATGGTTGTAGACCCTATCGAGTATAGCTCTTGAATCTAGACGGTATGTACCTTTTCAATTTTTAAGATGAAACATGTGAAGGTGATTCGGTGTTACTCTCCCACCGTGATTCGGTGCTGTTTCAGTCGGTGATTTTTTTTCCCTCGGCCAAGGTGGTCTTTGATGAAGAGAAGAGGCGCCTCGCCAGGTGGAACCTCAAACGTGCACCTTGGCGGCCTTGGCGGAAGCGAAGTTGTGGAAGGGTTTTTGGGTTGTTAAACGAAACACCCAGTGGTGCCCCCCAAATGGGTGTTTCCAATAAGAATGGTACCCCCCAAATCATCCATTAAAAAATAGGGTTTTCCATTCTAAACCATCCATTTTGGGAGTAAACACCCCTATTTTTGGAAACATCCAAATGTGACTTTTATATATTTTCCCCCAAGACAAACACAAAATCAGCTGGAAGTGAAAAAGGATCAAAAATACATCCGATCAACAAGGAAAGAGGTGCTATATAGAAGCCATGATTCCAAAAAGCTTCATCTTTGGGTTTCAATTCATTTCTTTCTGGGGTGTAATTATTATAAGTTAGGCTCCATGCAAAACAGGTTCCACAAGATTCCTGCAGAAACAGTCGCCACAACCATTGTTATCCCTTCTGAAGGTCTTCCCCAAAGATATATAGCTAACCGGCTTCCACCCGTGAAACAAGTATGTGTAGTTGGCAAACTGTATATAACATGCTGTAGTTACTGGGATGTCCATGGTACTTAGTGAATGGATTGTAACCCCTATATTCGTTGGTTGTAAGTCCCGTAAATAGGTTTTTGAACCCACTTACAAACTAGTTACTGTACAAAATCTCCATAGACACCCCAATAGATTTTTGAGGTGGTCTAGGGTCCCCAAAAAAGATGTCGTTTGTTTTGTGGGAAAGTACTAGTATGTTCTGTATGTTCATTGCAAACTTTTCATATTACACCCCTGAAAATCAACATGGAATCTAAAAATCACCTAATTGAAAAAGAAATCATCTGAACCAAACCTCCATTTTGGGGTTCCAGCCTTTAATTTTCCAGGGTGTAGCTTTTTATGCTTAGAAGGGATGGAGCTCAGCTTGTGTCGATATGCCGGAGACGGTTTTGTCTAAACCAGAAAACACAACATTCAAGAGCTCTCCATACATGTCTGCAACGAAGAACGTGAAGCTCGGCTCGGCGTTTGGTCTCGAAGTGATAGCTGCGAGAGGGCTAATGATCGCTCGACTCACTGGTTTTCGGGATCGAGTAATTGTACCAGCTGGAGCGTGTCCGGAGGCAACAGCAGCGATATACACAGCTATGGCATCGACTGTGAAGACAGCAAGAGATGTTGCAACGTATCACGACACGGATGCTGTTACGGAAGTAGTATCAAGCGGAGATTCCACCGATTTTTCCTCCCCCATGCTTGGCTTTTGAAGCTGAAGCCAATGACAGTTGACAGTGTCAGTTGTTTGTTTTTTTTCCCCCCTTTCCCAGGCATGATGGCTCGTCACCACCAGATTGCCTTGCCATTTTGGGCTTAAAGCCGAGTCATTTGCCAGAAAAAAGTGTGGCCCTAAGTTATGGGGCCCCAGTTCAGTTACCCATTTATTGTATAGGCCATTTTGGGGGGTTTTATATATAACTCCATTTATAATTGGGCTCCAGCACCATCCTTGTGGGAAGGGGTTGTCCCACCCCTAGCCGTTTCTTAGGCCATGCACGATCGCCGCATCGCAGACATCGAAAAGGCTCTCATTGCGGGCGAGGACGGGAGGAGTTAGATTCCTGGGAAGTTGGAGGAATTGATGTCATGAACATGTTTTTGTGGTGTGTAGACATATCTCTTTGATAGATTATATTTAAATATGTAGATATGTAGCTTGTGGATCACAGGGAAGCAAAGACAAAGGAGTCCATTCTCAGGAGATGATGATATATCATCCATATCATTAATGCAGGGCGATATATGATCATATGCACAACAACTCCCAATTCCCATTTCAGTAAGACATATATACCTCACTTGTCGTTTGATCAACCAGTTTTTCAACAACTAACTGACCCAATGTTTAGTGCAGCAGCTCAGGAGTGTCATTTGTATCCCATGGAACTGGAACATGCTCGACATACCCTGGTAGAAGCACGGAAGGCCACGGCTGGAGCTTGGGGTGAGTTGACGAAATTATCACCTCCTAAGCATGGTGGAATTATCCGCGTCAATGTAAAGTTTATGGTCTAATCTATTTACTTGCATTTGGGTAGTTACAGTAGGGGATATTTGTGGGTAAATACATATTCATTGAGGGTTTGGGTATTATACATACCAGCACTTTTATTGAAAGTAGTGCCAATTGAAGGTGCAGATAGCTTCTCAAGGAGGTGTTTGGATGTCTACAAACACTTCATTTTGAAACACACCCATTTGAACGGGTCAGCCGGACTTTTTCCATCAGAAGCAACTCAGTTGATCAAACTGGTCAGTCTACAAGAAATTTCATGAAATATATTTTAAAAAAAAGAGATGGATGATCAGTTTCCTGTCATTTCCAATACGATCATTCCAAGTGGATGTTCAAGATGCTGCTCGCTGCTATAGCTGTTACATCTTGGATCAATTTTCCCTACTTCTTCCAGGGTGTCCTTTCCTCCTGTCGTCATACCGGTCCTTGGCTGTTTTTTAGGGGCTGGCTGTGAGTTTGGAACCTCCCTTGAAATTGCCGAGCTTGCGAGGTCCACATGGCTTGTCCTTTTTTATTGGGTTCCAAAAAAAAAATAGATCCTCACCAGGTATGACTGGAACTAGGTGGTTTCCAATGCCGGCCGAGGGAATGCAAGGCCTTCAACCGCAAGTCGATTGGTCGCCCAACGACACGTTGCCTCGTCTCTTCCGCTCCACCTTAGAGAGGATGTCCAGGACGAAGAAAAAGGATTGGGAGCAAGTGTGGAACGTGCACCGTGCTGCGGAGGACTTGAGACGAAGAACATGATTGGTTCCCATCCTTCGAATGTGGTCATTTATGACGCATTTTCTAGATGCTTGCAGTTGGCATAGGTACAAGACCATCGGCGGATCGGAACAGGGCCTGCTGCGAATCTCAGCTGGTCTGGAAACGAGGAAACGAGGAAATATTTTTTATTTTCACCCCTACTTGGGGAAGATTCCCATTTTGACTAATATTTTTCAATTGGGTTGAAACCACCAACTCGGGAAGAATTTATAGGTTACACAGGCGTATTTTTCCCTACTAACCTTTGGCTGAGCGCCCGTTTTGGTGGATTCAAAAATAGTAATAAAAAACACGCCCGGGAAACCTCCGCAGACGCAAAGAGGCAGATGGTGCTTATCGACTTGACAAAGCTTTGTCAGTGGCCTTAGAATTGCGCAACCGAAAAGTGACGAGGGGGCTTTCTTTTTCCGGCTTGCCGCTCCACTGTAGGATGTTAGAAATGGGGAAGGGGGAATGGGGAACTTGTTTTGTGCAAAATAGCCGTCATTTGTGGCCAGATCATGCCAACCTTAACTTCGGTTGAAGTTCCTTACACAAATCGAAGTTAGGAGATGAAACTCAACCGCCATGTTGCGGGCAATTGAGAGAGGTTTCTGATACAGTTACAGCAATTGGTGTGCAATTTGTTCCATCACGTTTCTTCAACGGACAGTGATTGATTGTTATCACGGAAATCTAAAGGTAACCAGGTAACCTCTCCCCATGCCGGCCCCCCGGTTTCCCCCAAAAAATAAGGCCTTTTTAAGGGATTATGAAGCCCACCATTATCCCCTACTGTAATAAGGCCTTATTTAGGCCGGGGGGGGGAGCAGCTTGGGGGGTACCCTTGGATTCCCATGATGTTAGTTGTTTCCACAGTGTCAAGGCTCGAGGTGACCCGCATGATGTAGCCGGTATGAGTACGTATATACTTGTGTTGGATTGATAACGATTGAAATATGGGGTAATTTGTCAAGTACCTACATTCGACGGGTACTTGTGGTTTTTTGGGATTCATGTGTCATGATTTGGTCGTTTATGTTGGATTGTGAGTCTCGTTGTTCCCTTGCTATGATGATTTGTTTTTGTGTATTATTCAGGATGCTCTCCCACCTAGTAGCAGTCACCACCAGGATTATTACATGTTTAGTGGGGGATGCCTAGTAGCCACTGCTGCAGGCTGGGTGAGAACACAAAGGTATTCTTATGGGTTTGTCGGTGGTCCATCACTTCTCATGATTCTCATGATTATATTGTATGATGATAATTGATCACATTGTTGTAATCATTCCATTGTGTTTACTGGTTTGACTTCACAGGCGTTTGAGGTCACAACTAACAATCCATGTCATATCCAAAAGTAAGAAGAAATAGACGTAGCGGAAGCAATTTCTTTGACATGATGCATATCAATTCAGTAGAATATAGCCATAGTTGCAGAACATCTACACTGCAACAAGGTATTCATTCCATGTATACCTATGGTTTGTTCAAATTAAGGTGTTAACTTTAAAACATGATGGTACAAATATATTCCCCCCAACAACTGTCATTTGCGCTTGGCAAAGGGGAGTACGCCATGCAAAAAAAAAAGAATCGACACATCTTTGGTCCACGCTCCCTTAAAAAACGCCCACAGCAGCTTGGCTATAGGATTTTGGTGAACATGTTACTTTCCATTACCCTTAGGAACCATGGGACTGGTATATTTACCTACATTTGGTTGATGTTAATGGTAAATGTAGGGAAATATACCATACATGGATGGTATGGGTTATCGCATACATCACCACTAAATCACTTTTTGGTAGGATTTCTTTTGTTTTTTTCCAAACAGGAAATCGATGCAAATCTAAGAGAACACAGTCAGTACAGACTTTAACTCTTTTGCCAGCATGTGTTTTCGGCATTCAAACATAGAAAGCTGGCCTTCAAGTCACCCCTCCAAACTATACCCAGAAAAGAAGGGCTTCACGTAGCCTTAAAGGGACAGTGGTGGGGATTTAGAACCCACCTTTCTTCAAACAACTCTTCTGGTCAGAGGAATTAGGTGGTCGTTTCCAATACTCTTTTATTTTCACCTCCACTTGGGGAAATGATCCAATTTGATTCATATTTTTTGGATGGGTTGAAACCACCAACTACATATAAGCTTAGCTTTGAAGAGGTTTCGCTGTTTGTTTTTTCTTCGAGTGGCCATTGTCCAAGGTCCAGTGGAGATATCGAAGCGATTCGGACTGCCATTGATCAAGCGGCCGAAGCGGGTGTCAGTTTGGGGGCCTCGGATTTTTCATGGGGATCTAAGGTACCCACCCCAATGCCACCCCCACCTGCAAGAAATAAGGGTTTAATAGCTGACCTTGTTATACGGAAACCAATGGATTAATAGTCCCTTAAGAAGGTCTTATTTGTTTGGGGGTTTGACAGTATTTGGTGGTGGTTAATTTTAAATATTATGTTTATTTTTCACCCTGAAAATTTGGGGAAGATGAACCCAATTTAACTCATATTTTTCAGATGGGTTGGAACCACCAACTAGGGGTTTAATAAGGCCTTATTAAGGAAATCAATGCTTAATAGTCCCTCAAGAAGGCCTTATTTGTTGGGGGGTTGACATTGGGGGTGGTCCCCGTAGGTTCCCATGTCTGTTTTTTTTCGCCGGAGAGTTCTCTGGCATGAAAACAACAAATCCAAATGGTTGGAGCATGTGTATGGATAGAAGATTGGTGAAACTGAGAAATGCACATTGTGACCTTTCCAAAAAAGGGTACACTCCGGTAAAGTAACATAGCAATGGAAAATGGACCCTTTGAAGATGTATTTCCTATTGAAAATGGGAATATTCCATTGCTATGTTAGTTTACCGGAGGGTAGTGGTATATATATATATATCAATTTGCAGACATGTGTGTGATGATTCATCTTCACTTTTCAGAAGTACCAGTATATTTGGTTGTTGCCCCTTTGTTTTCAAATTTGACTGGAATTGCCAAACCCGTCGGGTATATGATTGCAGTTTGAGCAAGAAGAACTGCTTATGAAGTCATCAGAAAGGTCTTTCAAGATCCTCACAGCAGTTGCATCGTCAAATTCCCATTAGTCTTTACTGCATATCCTAGGTGGTTTTTGAAATTGTTGTCATTTTCCCGAAAATTAAAAAAGTGATCCAGGAAAAAGGGTGCCAGCCAAAAATCATAAATATGGATCACAGTTTCTTTTGGATACCACTGCTCGGTGAAGCTGGGGAACAGTTTTTTGGGAAAAAAACATCACTGATATCACCTTCCATCAGGCCTGGGCCCTGGTCGTCGAAAATTCTCATGACTATACAAGCTTGGCCCATAGTTATCAATAGGATCAAATAAGTTTATAACCCCTATAAATGGCCTGATACTGGGTGACTGGGGTTAGTTCACCCCCGAAAATACATGGAGTTATATATTTTGGCCCCTACGGCTCTGAGCCTCCACCTTACGGCACCGCAAAAAAAACCGAGATACTTCCAAGCTTCAGAGTGCTGTCGGGGGCCAGGGCTCAGATTTTTGTTTGTTGTGGGGGTGGGGAAAATCCGTGGGATTTTTTGGAGTTGTTGAAGGTTGTTTCCGTTAAAATAAAACAACAACAAACAACCAACAACCAACAACCAACAACCAACAACCAACAACCACAACAACAACAACAACACCACCACCAACAACAGCAACAACAGCAACAACAACAACAACAACAACAGCAACAAGAACAACAACAACAGCAACAAGAACAACAACAACAGCAACAGGAACAACAGCAACAAGAACAACAAGAACAACAACAACAACAGCAACAACAACAACAACAACAAAACTGAGATTCCATAACATAGTGGATTTGGCTTTGAGAAGACTTCTAATTTTATGGGCTACATCAAAGAATCTTCTTATTAACGAAAGGACATCCTAAATATCAACTCTTCGTCATTATACTTCGTTTGAGGTTCTTTTATACACATTTCAATGTATATACCCAGAAACTCGATTGGGAAGGTGCAGTTGCCGATATGTGCCCCCTAAACTACCCTTACATTCAGTATCATTCAGTATTTGGGATGTATTTATTCATTTAGGTATATTTGCACACTGTATATGTTAAACATCTGGTTTGTGACCATACATGTCCCGTCTTTTTTTCAAAAAAAATAACATTGAAACTGGTAGTCATCCAAACCCTGTTTCTTCTTCGCACTCTTCTTCGCTATCTATATCAAGATCTCACCCCCTATTCCGCTGAGAACAGATTGACACTGATGTTGTGTTCCTTGCCCAGATACACAATGTATGTTCCATAAACCTATATTATATTTGGCCAGTTTTGGGAATACATCACCCATTGAGTGTTTGTTTACAAAGGAAAAAGTCTTGGAAGATGTGAAGAAACACGAAGACGCGAAGATGTTGCTGCATGAGGTGCTGGCCCGCGGGCTTCAGAAGTTCCGTAGGGAAAGTCTAGAGGGAAAGCAAAAAATCAATGACACAAATGGCTTTGGATAAAGGTTTGTTAGTCTGCACTTCGGATACTTTATCATAGGATGTGTATTCTATGTAAAGTGTCACCAGGTCTTGGCGGTGTTGTTCATGTTTTTAGTTTCTGAGATTTATTGCGTTTTTGCTCATTGTTGTGAGGATTTTTCATGATGCGCGACACTGTGTTGGCTGCCACAAAAAGATCCGAAAACATAGATCGACCATATAGCCATCAACAGTTTTGCACAAATTACAGCCACAAAAAAAATTGAGGGTTGCGTTTTCATTGTTTTTGCATTAGATTGTTTATATACGTCAGTACCTTTAATTGGAGAAGTTTCAAAATGACGTCTGAGCCTTTTTTGTTGCGAACTGTTACATTTTTTTCTGTAAGCAAATTCAAACCTTGATTAGTTGGTGGCTAGCCGGATGGTGGATAGCCAATCCTGCAAGCAGAACCGCATCAAAAGAAATGTTACTATTGGATTACGATATATACATAAATTATATAGTGGAAACGTTCTTGGAATATATACGTTCATGAGTAAACACACAAACGAACCGCAAATCAAAGATTCATGACTGACAAACAATAGTTCTGTGATAGCCAGAGAACTCTTTTTTTAGACATGCAATACCTAATGTCAAGATATGTCAAGGGTTCTTCCGATCTTCCCCTAACTTGCAGACCCAATTGAAGAATAAAGATGTTATGCATTGGGTAATGGATCTATACTCTCTAAGGCATGCAGGACTTATCTTTTGCTGAGAATCATGGGATCCAATTACCCTGTATTTTTTCACAAGTGAATAACAAGATAATAACAAGGAAACCACGAGTTCTAAAGAAAAAGCACATAAAACGTAGCTCCATTTGCAGTATCAGAAAGTTACTGTCTTGTTGCGTTGCTTTCGTTTTAATGTTTTTTGTTACCTATGTATTTGTCCATTGGTTTTGGTGAACAGAACGGACTGACATTAATACTAACCTACGTTTATTTTTTCAGAACATGTTGTATGTTTGCCTTCAATTTCAAGAAAAAATCACCTATTTATTCCATTTTGACGTTTTTTCTTACATCCAGTCAGTATGATGATCATCTCCTACAAATCATGCCCGCTCTGCGTTCGACACCGGAGGCTGAGCGCTCTCAAGATGTGGACTTGTTGAGACAGGTGCGGAAAAAACCACAAGATCCGATGGGTCCGAAAAATGTTGGCATTTCTGTCAAATCATCATCCCGTCATCCCATCATCTCAGCATCTCATCATCCCATCATCCGAAACATGTTTGAAAAATCATCATCCCATCTGGCACTGGGCCTTGTTGATTGGAGGCGTTGCAGGATGCCCATGGTTTGGGCCTTGAAGGAGAAGAGTCTGGAAACCCAATGCAGATGGAGGATGAGCTCCCAGTCTGAAGGATACGTGGTTAGTTAGGATCACCCCCCATGAATATAAGCCATGGAGTTCGGCTATTTGTAAGGGGTTGGGACTTACTAACCATGGTTATCAATCACTTACTAAATGGGATGATCCTCCAAGCAGATGCCAACAAAAAAACAGAATATTTTCGATAGACCCCAAATCATCTTCCAATTTCTTGCTGCTTATGCTTCTCAGGGACATCCTGGTAGTGATCACATAAGGTCTTGTTCAGGGATTCTTTATGATTACTGGAAAAACTCCTTATTGAGGCCTTCTTTCTTGAGGGGGGGTGGGATGACATTGAAGGAAGGTTACCCTTAGATTTTTTGTGATTTCCAGTTGTTTTGTTGTTGAGAAAACGATGTGAATAAAATACACGATTGAAGGTGAACGGCCTTCTGAAGGGATTATGTGAACATTTTTTGCGTATAATTCTTGGTGTGGATTCTGAATGTCAGTTTTCTTTTTCGTTCTCCATTTGCGGTCGAATATCATTGAATATTCATTTGTTGGATGTTTTGAAATGAACAAGTGTTCATCATCACGGCATGAGTTTCAACACGCGTTGCCTTTTGGTTGTGTTTGGGGTTGGGTGCCGGGAAGGTTTCAGCAAAAGGAGCAGGGCCATTCAATTCAGAGGAAGCAAAACCAATGAAGTTGGACATGCCGAATGGGAAAGACTGTCTGAAGAATGCTATCCCAGATACTCAATGGGTTTGGTCTACATATACCTACATGAACTTGTAGTTTAGGGTGTATATGTAATTAGAGAAGGTTCACTGAGTGTTTGGGTATGTGATCTACCCACTCAAGAATTATTCGCAGTGGACAGTGGACAGTGTAGAAAACATTGCCTCTCTGACAAAGGAGCTCAATCCTCGGAAGCCTACAAAGCCTGAGATTTTGAACTCATCTTACGATGCTTTTCCACCCTACAGAGTAGATGAACCTGGAGTACACAATTGGTCTTGGGATGCAAGACATTTTTTAAGGGTGGGGTGTTTCACGCATCATCAACCTACCCGGGGTTCGTGGTCAACAACATTCTGCAATTTTAGTAAGGCCAAACAAGAATCAAAGGGATCCAAACCCCTTGACAGACGTGTGATCATCGAAGAGTGGTCGCTGGATTCTCTTGGATGGATATCCAGATATCCACAACTAGGTGGTGGTTTTGAGCAGTTGGTCATGTTCAGCCCTAATTGTGGGGAAAAGATGAACCCCATTTGGACTGATATTTATAAAATGGGTTGAAATAACTGTGAGCGCACCCATGAAAGTGTTGCCAATTGCTGGTCGAATTGTGTAATAAGACCCCCCCCAATCAAGCACTTATTTCAGCACGGGCTCATCTAGGTCGTGGTTTCAAACATTTTTTATTTCTACCCTTACCTGGGAAAATGATCAAATTTGACTAATATTTTTCAGATGGGTTGAAACCACCAACTAGTCATGCTACAAGGGAAATTCTTGGTTCTTGATTCAAATTGAGTTCAATGAAGCCTTTACCCTTTTCAATAGCCAAGTACATTTGCATCAACATGTCGATACGTATCGATCAGTTTCAGCACCCTCGCATATCACCTTCATGTTATGGGTATGTCATGTGTCCATGACAAGACTCAAGTCAGACATGACCCGTGGTTTCAAAACGACCTATGGAGCCTTCACGACAAACCTCCATTATTCATGATGAAAACGGATGCCTAACTCAATTTATTTTATTTGCTCGATCCAAGTCATGGGATCACCCAGATCTTTTGATTTTATAGAAATATATAATATTTTTGTTGTTATTTCCAGGTCAAACACAAAAAGTCTTAGTTCAATTTGAATTAACTCAAACGTTGGATTACTGCACATGACTGCATTTATGTTTTTATACGCCCGGCCCAGCCAAGAATATTGTCCATGTCCTCGGCCCAAGGATCATTCTTTGCAGGCAAGTTCATGGCTATCACAAAGGGTCAGGTTGGTTTTTTGTTTGGAACAAGGTGCCACGGTGCCATCAAGAGCATTGTCCAGGCAATAATTGCTCATAAGGATCCACCGTGTTTTATCTTTGGGTGCAACAAGATGGTGGCTTGACATCGGGTAATCTTTCTAAACGAACCTCAATTTGAATAGTGACTATAGTTGGACTCTGGTCATTTTGTTCACAATGTAGGGGATTTCCAACCAACCTATAGCTTTACTAGGGAATCAAAATATAAATTAAGGATCGCTATGGATCGACGGGCTATAAATCAGGTAAGGTCAATCCTTAAACTAAGTGACTAAAAAAACGTTTTTTTAATGATTCAAGTTTACGTGACATGGAGTGTTAATAAGGTTTCAGTCTGTGCTGAAGTGTTGGAAAATCTGGGAAAACATACATCTACATAGGCTATAGGCAAGACCTTGGGTGAAGAGTTGGGAGTTTTTCAGTTTGTTTTCCCATAGGATTGGATCCATGGGATTGGTAGATTGACTACTACATGTTACTTACGAATGGGTTGGATCATTGTTGGTAAACGTAGGTAAACATAACATACATGGGTCCTATATGATCCTATGAGTTTTAGGGATACAAGAAATACCTCCAGATTCATTCTATTTGCTTTATATCGAAAACACTACGGGGGTGAGTCAGGATCTTTGCAACGATATTGTAGAACAGACTTCAATGAAGAGGTTCCTTGCCAACTTGGGGCTGCAATAACTTGCCGAGTCACAAGTTGTTTGGAAGATTGGTTATGAGAAGTGAGTAGTTACTCACAGCTAGGTACTGTGAAGAACCCACAACCAATCGGAAAAGTGTCGATCACTCAAATTGCTCAAAAACCACTTTAGGTGACTCAACCACCGAGGTCTTTTACGTATGTTTGAAGGGGGTATTGAGGTATTTTTTTCCAACAGGTCTTTGGATGTCTAGGGATAGTTCCAGCTATTATTTCTATTTGACCTGTTTGCAGGTCCAGGGTACACTCCAGTTTGAGATTCCAAAAACTAACGTGGAAGCTGAACATGGGCATGGGCCCCTTGGAAGAGGAGTTTCCGAATTTGAACCTCATCATCGTTTCTAGTATGTTTTTAAGTGTTTAATGTTAAAGTTTGGAAACCATCATTTTCAGGATCCATGTTCGTTTTCGCGAATCTTATTGTTCTTTCCAATAGCAAGGTTTCTGAGATGTTGACAAATTGACTTCCGTAGTACGCCGGACCTTGAGTTCTTGAAGCTCATGGGATAAATGCATATTCAAATACCAAGTAGATATGAAAAATCGCTATTTGGGTTTTATTTTTTGTTTTCTCTTAGTGTATATAGATACTTTTTTCGATGTTCATCAATATAATGTGTACATGTATATATATATATATACATATATATATATAAATACATGATTATCATATTTTTGGCCACATTGCATAGGTTCCCATGTTTTCCTCGTACACCCAGCTTGGGAGGCAGAAATTGCAGCGTTTGGAACGGAAGGCGCCGAGAAGCCGGAGAAACGACGAGGGGGGGATATCTATGGAAATTCCCCAAGATTTCAGGATTTGTTTCCGTAGATCTGTTAAAGTTAACGATAAAAGCTCGAGGATGATTGGAAACCAGATATGTTGAGTAGTTGTAGCTTGCAGAAGCTGTAGCATGTTTTTTTTAGGTATGCGGAATGCGGCCAGCTGTATGTGTATAATTGTGTTACATTGCTGGTTCTTGGTGATGAGCGCGTAAGCAAGGTGTTGTGTTTAATTTCCTAGTGTTGGTAAAGAAACTACTTCAGTCATTTATAAAAAGTTTCAGTGTTCTAAATCTGAATGACATTGGACTGTTGTGTGGGCAATGGTATTGATGTTCCATTTTGCTGGTTATCATTGCCATTATTTTCATATACCACCCATAAGCACATGCATGCATGTGTGTGTATATACATATATATATATATACATATGTACCTTACCTTCCCAATCTCTGAAAACAGGATTCCAAATCACTTGAACTCAACGGATTTGATCTTATAGGTTTTGAAAGAAGGTCTGGAAAACAACAAAAACTCGGAAAACACAATGCACTCTGTGAAGTACAACAGCTCCCCTGAATGAAAATATTGAACATATTGGACTGGAAGATGATCCTTTCCTTGTGGGGCAAATTTGACCCTATTGTTTTCAGGCTTTTGTGTTGGTAATTTTAGGGATGGTAAGTAGACCTACTGTAACGCATATGGGAATCGGATGGGATATATAAAAACATTGAATCCTATGGGATATTCTGTGATATTCTGAATTTTCCGGTGTGTACACCCCGGAAGATTAACATGGAACATGGGAAAATCATCTTCCAAGCCATCATTTTCAGGTTCTATGTTAATCTTCCGGTGTGTAGGTGGATCATCCTTTTCCGAAAACCCTCGATCCAGGCAGTGGCGCACCAACGCTTGCAAGCTGCCATCGAAGGTGTGGACAACTGCCGTGAAGGTTTGGTAAAATCCAATTTGGCAATGGTAAATATACCTACATTTGGTTGATTTTAAAGGTACATGTAGGCAAATATACCAGTCCTATGGATCCTATGGGCTTGTCATTCAATTTTGGACCCATGAAATGCGGGGAGGAAACTTGATGCAAATCTATGGTAGTGTTCTTCGGGATTTCCCGATTGGTTTGGTGTCATATAGTGACCCCTGTTTGGTGGCCCTTGAGATGTTTTTTTTTGGTTTGTGACTTTGTAACCCTTCCCAAAAAAAACAAAAGTCATGAAGGTTTGGAAGAGGAAATCTGTATTTGATGGGGTAATTTCTAATAGGGTGTTTTTTGTCAATGTTGCCGGCTGTGTATCCAATAATCCCAGTTTTTTTTTCGCCAAATCACGTCGACCGAGAAATCTTCCAAAAGATAAGTTGAAGTTTCAAACGCATGCCCTAAGCAGAGGCAATCAGCTGATCTTCGGGAGAAAGACGAAACCTTCGTGGAAGAGTGCTCGTCTCCATAATGGAGAGGGCGCTTGACGAGACTCCGAAGGGCCTGACAAGGATGCTGGCCAAGGCTGGCACGGCTGAAGCACCATAGGCGCGGTCGCCATGTCATCCAAGAATGTCGGAGCAACAGCAAAACGACCGTTGCCAAGAAGGCTGGAATAGCGAAGGCTGGAGTGCCAGGAAAGGCACAACCGCCAGCGAAGGCCCCCGAGCTTCAACAAGCCGACCATGGAGCAGATCTTGCGTGCTGATCGTCAGGCCTGGGTGAAGCTTGCTGAACGTGTCACTACCATGAAGCGTGAGGCCGGGAGTGATTCATCGATCAGTTGCCAGCTCTAGTGTCCCAAGTGGCGGATAAAAACAGCTTGGCTAGATATTGTAATTCACGACCATAGTGTGGGTGTGGGTGTGTACCTTGACCTGGTACCAGAATTGAAGCTGCAAATCCGTACCCAAAACTATTGGAGCTCCAACCGTTGGATTGGCCAATAAACAACCTGGAACGCCATGGTGGCCCTTTTTCAGTACACTTTGGATTTTTGGATTGTTGCCTAATTTTGTTTGCTAGTTTGCTTTCCAGGTAACGTATACTAAATTGATTTGATCAATTCGATCCACCCACGAGGGCAGCTCAATGATGACTTGAGCCATCTCAGTTTTGTTTGTTGGATGATGCAACTACGAAGTGCGATGATCCGGTGAAAAGTGAGATTCCAAAACGGTTGAAGTGAACGGACCAGCCCACTGCAGGGGGTACCCTCTTTGTTCGGTAATGGTTTCCTTGAAAGAGCATTCCGTCATTCGGAATGGGAGAAAAGTTGGGAAGAGATTCCTTCTTCATATTTTGTTTGTGCTGGATTTGCTATCATTTACTACTGTTTTACTGATTCCTATGTACTCATCATAAGGGGTTATATGGCTTAGCAGTTCTAAGTTTTAGATTCCAATCAAAAAGAGAGTGAGTAGTAATCAACAGGGGTGGCTTTACATCATATTTACACTCCAGTAAACTAACATAGTTGGCTGGAAGATCCACAAAAAATTGATGGTATTTACCAGGAAGCGTATGAATTTTCCATGGTTCTGTGAGTTTATCGGAGGGTAAGCTATATATTTTGCAAGGTGGGGTGGCCCATAACTCCATGTTAGGGGTGAAATAACTCCAATGAAACCCAATTATAAGGCCACTTATATAGGGGTTAACTTATGCTGGATCAGGGGCCCACCTTGTAGACTTACAACGACTATACCTCGACTTTACGACCGGCTGATCTGATTCGATCCGTGTGGACTTGTAGGGCCAGCCTTTGTAGCCAGGTACATCGGTAGATGATCTCCATGAAAGCATTGCATTGGCAACATCAGCAGGACCAACATCCGATGTTTTTTTGTTGGGTGAAAAGAAAAACTATATAGGTGGTGGTTTCAAATATTTTTATTTTCTACCCTACCTGGAGAGATGATCCAATTTGACTAATATTTTGAAATGGGGTGAAACCAGCAACTAGAAAAAGATGTCACACGTCCAAATGACCCAAATGGTAGGGTAGCAGGGGAACCCTGCCTCAAATTGGCCTTGTTTCAGGGGTCTCCTGGTTTATATTTGCGTAGATATAGGATCCATGACCTTGGTATATTTATCTAGATTACAGGTTGATTTTGTTGGTTAAATGTAGGTATGTAAACAGTATACAATACAACATGGATCCTTTGAAGTGGGGCAGGTCCTGTTTTGGGATCTTGGATGTTGCTTGCCCCGAAGACTAACATGGAATCTGAACATCATTCCTTTGAAAAGGATGTTCATCGGTGTAGTTCAGCCAGGATCACTCAGTTAGTGTGGATAACTGTAGCCTTCAGCCAAGTTATGTGGAAAAAAAGTGAGCAGTGAACAACAGACACGTGTTCTTTAATGTCATTCAACACTATTTTTGATTGGTCAGGACATTTTACAAAGGATACTAAATTAAATGATACCCTCCGTGTAAACTCACATAGCACCTGAAAATTGATGCTTGGAAGATGAGTTTCCTTTTGGGAAGGCCTATGTTCAAGGGCGAACTGTTAGTTTCAGGGAGCCTATCCCTCTAGGACCTAAGGATGATAATGATCAAGATGAAATCTCGCCACTGGGCCGCCGGCTTCACGAGTACTTTCACTGGGATGTCGATGTAAGCCATGTAGGATTATGTAGGCCATAAGGATCACCGGAGCAAGCAGGATTTTAAGGGTTTCATTTTTCACTGGTGAAATTCATGCGGCCATGCAGAAGCTGAAAAAATTGCCTCTTTGAATTTGGGAACGTCATACACCCCAGAAGATTAACATGGAACCTGAGAATAGACCACTGGAAAAGGAAAATCATCTTCCAAATCATTATTTTCAGGTTCTATTCCAAAGCTTCCTTCGGCATAGTTACAGATAGGTTTGGGGATTTTTTTTTGCAGTTAACGCAGATGTTTTCTTTCAATAGGAACGCTGTGGATGAAGGCAAATTATCCCAAGGATGACCCGCAAAGATCAAAAAATGAAAATGAAAACATTCCCAGAAAGTGAACAGGTGGTTTCAGATGCTAGTTGTGGTCACAGCTATTTCGGGAAGATCACCATTGCTGGCTATATTAAATATGTTTCAATTTCATGGAGGTTTTTTCACCACCCTGTGTGTCTTTTGCAGTCAGCCGGCTGGGATTGCTGGCAGATTGGAGTCTTGACCTGACCAATTGGGTACGATTTCTTGACCATGGAATCCAGGGCAGAATGTTTGAGGGTAGTGTCCGATGAAGAGCCTGAATTTTGTCATGCTTTTCCCACCTTGTACCATGTATTCCCCGTTGCAAGCCCTGTTCAACTTGCACAAGATGTCAGAGGAAGAAAAGGCTCGCAGGTTTGCTGAAGCTGATACCCACAGCGGGCGAGCTCGTGGCGGGCATCATGACCAAGAGGTGTTTAGGTCTGCCAGGCATTTGACCAATGTCGCACTGGATTGGTTACCCCTACCAGCAACCCAAAGCCCATTCGCCAAGAGAACAACTTTCATGAGCAATGCCGCAATGCCTTACCAGTTCAGACTAGATTCCAAGGCTTGCCAGTGAAAATGCCCACCGGAAGTTTAGTGTATGTAACAAAATGCAGCCGGAAACAACAACAAAAAGCTCGCCTTGGAAAGTGATTATCCGGAAGATTAAGCTTTCGCCTGCCTTGTTTTCAGTAGAACCTCAACATCATCAACTTCTGTGACTGATATGTTCCAAGAGCTTTGATGTAAATGTTGACGGCTAAAAACCACCGTGTTATATGATCACCTTGTACGGAAAACAAGTTGACAAGTGGCTTTCTTTGTTCCACCAAGTTTTACCCTTGGACAACTTAGTAACTTGCTTAAGTACTAACCTAGATACTCAATATGTATGTCCGGTTTACCTACCTTTAGGTAGTGTAAAGCTTGTCCCCCAAAATGCTTGCAGCTACCAACCAAGATGTCCCCCTTAAACAGAAGATTAAACATGAAAACATTGTTTGCTATGTGGTCCCTTCGTCACCCAAGTTATGAGTGATAGCCATGTATGATATCCATATATCTATATAATAAAGCAGATGTGTAGATGAGATTTTGCAATAAATGTACATATATATATATATATTGTTTGTTTATTTATATCTATGCCATACATTTATGACCATACAGATGTAACTGAAACAACATGATCCAAATCTCTTAAGGCTTCTCCCAAAAACCTGGAGCTTCACTAACGATGTTTTTTTTCCATTCGATCACTTTCTCCAGGACTTCCTTTTCGAGACTTGGAAACAGCACGAAAGGCCTTGAAACGTGAAGAAACCAAGGCCAGGCATGCTGAGGTTCTCATGGGATTGGATGGGTATATGTATTTATATATATACACATATATTTACGGTAAATGTAGGTAAATGATATATTAGATAATGGTACATGTGCCATACATATATATATATATTACGTTTTGGGGGTTAGGTACTCTCATTCTACCGTTGTGCCTTCAAACAGACTTTTTGAGTTGTATTTCCTACAGAGGTTGGTAGTTGGACATTGGAATGTTGGAGGTCAGCTTTGGGAAGTACCATCTCCCCAACAAAGATCATCATGTAGCATCCCACAGGAAGGTTTGGAAGACGATTTTCTTGTGAGTACCTGTGCTGTGTTAGTTGAAGGGAGTGTATCTAGTATGAAGATGACCCTACAGGGAATCAGGGAACTAACATATCCCTTACCAAGGCAATTTTGAAGACGAATTTCCTTTTCCCAATGTGGGACATGTTAGTTTCCTGGAGGCTATCCCTGTACATCAATGTATGCACCTGTAGCTGGAGATTTCAAAAATGAGAAACTTCTCTTTTGGCCAAGGCCACTGCTCGAGTGGTTCTCAAAGATGCTCGTTTGGGAAAGAAGGACCGGATAGAGAAAACGAGACAGAGTACTTGGAGGATCATCCCATGACTTGTAAATGATTAATAGGTTGTTCCCCTTCCAAATGGCCTAAACAGCTTATAAATGGGTGGGTTACTAACTACTTACAAGTCCTGGGATGATCCTCCAAGTAGTGATTCCTCGACTTAGCTGTCAAGGGCTGACTATTGAATTGAATCCTGGGAGATGTTTCATGACTTTTGAAGGTAGTCAAGTGACCAACAGCCAACGGTAAGTATTACTTTTGTCATGCCTGGTACATCCAGCCTTGTCCCATTCTGTCAAGCAAACATTCTGACGCAAAGCTAGTTGAAACTCAATGGGTTTCACGTGAACTAGGATGAGTGATCAGCATTGAAACTATGGGCCCAAGGAAACTCAAATCCATGCATCATGATTTTATAGAAAAGATCAAACATGTGAACAAACACATCACAACACATCATGACTATGTATAGTTCTCACAAACAACATTTTAGAAAGCTCCACCATAAATATGGTGCTGGGTTCACAAAAAATCAGACATCGAAGATAAGTCAAATATCTTCAGCTGCAGATGTTTGTATCCCTACATGGGGCCCCTAGACCTTACAAGTTTTAATTTTGCATGTTGCGGGTGCCACTGTTGATATGGTGTTCCAATTCTGCATCACCCTAGACAAATGCTTAAAAACTGGGTCCACAAAGGGATAAGGACCAGTCCGGTGTGATATGTTTCGTGTGATTTAAGGGTTTCCAAAGTGATGATATATACCAAAAAAACAGATTTACAGTCATCATTGAAGTACCCGTCACAAAAAAGAAAAGGAACTCCACTCAATACATCGCCCTGCCTTGCCAGGCTGAAGTTTGGAAAACCCAGTTGAGAGGGACCGAAATGCTGCCAGCACTTCTGGGTGATGTGCCAATCCTTGAAAACTTACAGGGACTCCTCCCATGTTGAAGATGATGGGCCTTTTCCAAAAGTGTAAGGTGGGCCTCTACCACTTCTAAATAAGGATATGATATATCTATATATATATATATATCTTATAAGCCCTATGAACGGCCTGGCCGAAAAAAAGATGGATCACTGGGGTTATAACTGGTCCGACCTTGAAGGTGGGATGATATGTTTAGCTCAATGATGCTTGCTTGGTGAGGGGATGTTGCTCCCATACCATCCAGGTATGTTATGTTTTACCTACATTGACCGGTAAGGAGCAACCCAAATTTAGGTATATATACTATGCATATGAATGGTATGGGGCTGTCACGACTAATGCTGAGGGTGGTTTTGGCTTTTGCATCCACTGCAACAAAAAACTGTACAAACAATACAGTAGTATAGCCGCTTACATTTTCTATTTCATGTGGCTGTGGTTCACATTTTGGGGATGTGCAAACGGATCGCAAAACTGCGTCATATTTGGTGTAGATCCCAACTGGGAGCCTCGATTTTGCAGCAAAACGGGCCAAAGAAGTTGCTTAATGATTATATGTGACCAGAGACCACTCAAAGGAATGTCTGCCCAGAACAATTTGTAAGCAATGGTTCCCCATATGAATAGGAAAGAACTTCATATCCAAGCATAAGATCACACCAGTCTACAGAATTATCACATAAAGGAAATCCTTTCATATTTGGTTTATCGGGATACCCGGGGTAGGTTCCAGGAGCTTGTTGGTGATGATAGAAAATGATGCCACACTACACGCACTGGTGTATTTCAAGCATACTGGTACCAATCAAATTCATTATGATACCTCACCCCTAGCTATACAAAATGGATTGCCCTTTAAATATGTGCATAAAGTCTTCAATAGAATTCTCAGCAAATACAATCAACCGCAAATTACTGTAAGTACCACAATCATTTGTTATTTTTGTTAGGTGATAAAATTGCATTCCCTGTTTAAACTGATGATTTGTTTCTGTGTCAACATCCTGATAGGATTTTCTGGCATGGTTGCCCCTATCAGTTGTAAATTGGGTTATAGCTCGTATAAATGGCCGAAAATAAATGAGTAACTGGAGGAAGACCTGCATTTATGACCGGTAAGGGCCAACCTTGTGCAGTTTCCAACGGGATCTTTTTCTTTGCTTGATGACTTGTTTGAAAAGTCCAATCATCCAGCTATTTTGACGGTGATTCGGCTTTTGGAACCTCAATGGTTTGACAGGGTATCTTGAACCCCTTCATGTTAGGAAGCTAAAGAGCTGCCCCCAGGAATCGGTCAGCACATTTGAGTGATGTTAATACTAGGTACTAGGGATTCCAATTCATTGAGCATCCAACAACTAAAGCCTTGGGCAGGATCATGATCAACAATGAATCGTAGGGAATCCTGTGAAACCACCCACGGAATCCTATCCCAGACACTCAACGTATGGTGTATTTACCTGCATTTACCCTTTCAAAACAAACCAACTATACATATACCATACATTAAGCGTCTATTCGTATGGCACGGAATCCAGGGATTTGTTTATGGTTGGGTGTTGTTTTTTTCCAAGATGATCCCTTTGCCGACCGTTTTTCGAAATCATTTCGAATCTTTTTTGGAAGGTCCGCGATCGGATTCAAGATTTACGCGATGCAGTGCAGGCTGCCAAAGTGGCAGGTCCCCGCGGAGATGGATTTTGTTTTGGTTGTCTTGGGTGGGGATACATGCAGGAGTCGGATGGATGGATGGATGGATGGTTGTTTTTGAAGCGGGCTTCGAAGTGAGGATGTTCATGGTTGCTTAGATTACTAATTATTATATAGGCTGTATAGTTTGATATATTTATGATATCATTTTAATTAGTTCCATTCAAACACACTGGAATTATATGAGTTATAGTTTGACATATATTTTTATATCATGCAATCAAAATGAAATAGGAAGTATCTGGAATGTAGCCTCATTTCTAACGACAAAAGCTTCTCGCAACAGAAGTTATGATGATGATGATTCACAATGATGATAACGATGATGATGATGATGATGATGACGACGAGATTTTTGTCTTTGAAAGAACTGACTGTCTACCGATCCTAACTTCCAACCATTCGAATCTCAGTAGTCTTCCAGTCATACCGACCTGAGGATCAGTATGAGTTATGCCGCATACCCGGGACTCACACCTGGCAGCCGGGACGGTCAAATTCACACCTCACTAAATCCTCTCAGGCGGTGTTTCAAGAGTTGGTGAATTGTTTTTTCGTGTTTTTTTCTGAACTTCCCATTTTTGGTTTCTTGGAAACCAACGGCTTTTGTTTTTGAAAGCATGAAATGTAATTTTGCAACATGCCCAGATGATCCTAGATGTAACAGCAAATACACCCAACACTTTGATGTCAGAAAGCATCTGAAATTTGATTCTGGAAGACTCGGGATTCTTGAAAGAAAGCATGGACCCCGGGGCAGACACGAATCGAAGTGTCTAGCTTTAAGCATTGGAATAATATTGCACTCCGTTGACGAACACCTGGCATTTCAAGTGTTTTTTACATTATAACACAACATCCACAGTGATGTATACATATTATGTACTCAAGACAATGGTTTCCAGAAAAGAAAATAACATTTTTTCCAGGGCTGTTTGGTCAAATGAGAACTAAATATTATACACCCAAGAAATCTAACATAGATATCAACAATTTGCCATTTGTAAAGGGAGTTACCTTTTCCAACCCATCATTTGGGTACCCATCAGTCTGAAGCCATGTCAATCTGTAGGTCTCAGCAAGGAGGAAATGGATTCTGCTGTGTTGGTGTTGGAGCAGCTCATGACGGAGGTACCGTTCTGGACCCAACCTCTCAAAAGTTCAGGTGTTGTACCCAAGTTGTTTGTTTTGAGATGTTTTTTTGTGTGTTTGGTTGGTGAAACATGGTGAAGTATATGAATTTATAATGATTCATCCATTATTGTGTATATGCACGCATACATAAATGTATATATATATATATACATATGAAAGGGTGGAAAATGCATGACTTTGGGTGAAATACATCTCCACCCAATGGAGCCCCTTATGTAATGAACCACTTCCTAGAACTCAACCGATCTCTATTTTGAGTGGTTGACCTTCCTTTTTTGTGGTGCCCCAGATCCTCCAAAATATGGGTCATTCGGGGTCTAGGTATATATATATATATTTTTTGTTTATATAAATCATGGTACAAAAAGCACACACACACAGACACAATCCTTTCAGTGGGACTCTCGGCTCTCAACTTTGGTGTCTTTTTTGCTGCCATTTGAAAGGGTGAAACATTTCGACCTTTAAGACACGTCTTCAACACACTTCGATTGAATGACGGAGGGGGGGATCTGGTTTCTGTTGAACCCCTGAAAAAAACGAACAAAAACGGCCTCTTTCCATGAATTCACGAAATGAATGACATCTTGGTTATGTAGGATTCACTCCTGTAAAAAAATATCAAAAAAGCTGGAAAATCGCCATCCTCTGATTGGAATATATATCTTCAAAAGGCCAATTCTCCATCAAGTCATGTTAGCTTAGCAGAGGATCAGAGAGTATGTGTGGGGCTGAATTCCTTGACTATAGGTGGTGGTTTCATTTGTTTTTCAATGTTCACCCCTAATCAGTTGTGGTGAAATGATGCCAATTTGAGTAATGTTGTTCAGATTGGTGGCTCAACCACCTAATTCTACTAGTACCACATAAATCATTAGAATATCCGCATCCATATTAGGGCAATCAAACAATGCAGATGTATGGTAATTTTAAGTGATTTGCGCTTATAAAAATGCATTCTTGTTTGGGCCTCGCTTTGAGCGAAGTGGTTCCAGTGGCGAAGAAGAAGGAGGACACGTGCTTTTGGAGAGCGACTCAATCAGGAAATGCTTTTGCATACGGGGAAGGCAGAGCGCTCAACTCCGACATTCATGTGGGCCCACTAAGTCCTGCTTGTAAAGGATCTCTACATTCAGACCCTTCGCAACGATGATCTTACAATGGCTGTCGCCGACTCTGATAGATCCAACATCAGAAATAGGGCGGCGCTCAGGTGTCCTATGGGACGGCCTGCAGCGAAGACACACGATAAGCGCTAGTACCGCGTCGTCTTCCCACAGAGTTGCTTATTTGTTGTGCAGCTTTGCGGTTGTCAAGTCATGGCATTTTTCTGCAGCCAAGTGCAGAACGAAACCGCAACGCCCCCAATGCAAACAATTTTTTTTTAAGGCTTTCAGCAGGCAATTTTTGTTTCCATCTGTGGAATATGCCACAGCTGCAGTCATGTACGATTTCTGGCTTATCTTGCCAGTCAAGGTGAAAAGGGTTCTTGGCATATGTAAGTTGTGATGGGTAAAGAACCCCCTTTCCACTCCTCCAAAAAAAGGACTTTCTACGACCATTATATATTGATTGGCTGATTTGTCTTGGGGGCCGTTTAATTTTTTCGGGCGTGCGCCAGGTTACTGCCCGTCGTGCTTTGGCGGAAGCGATGCAGCTGGCCACCATTGATGCCTTGAGGCCGGGGAATCGAGTGTCAAGGTGGGTCCTTAAGTGACCCCGAAATACTGGGTAAAAGTCGGGGAAAGCAAACCTCGAAGTGCCCTTGATTTGGGCAAATTTCATCGCGACCTAATGGGGAATTCCTGCCACAAGGGTGGTTACAGGCTTTGGAATTTTTGTGTAATTTCCCAAGAACTAACCTTATTTTAGAACTTGCTGTGCTTGCACTTGCAAGGATTATGTGTGCAAACATTCACAGCCAAAATGGCACTGCCATTTTGGCTCAAGAGCTTTTGTCACGTGAGTGAGAAAAATTTTGAAAGTCTTTCTTTCTACCCCCTCGATTCGTGCTACAGCCATGTCTGGTGCACCAGTGAGCTTTGATCGCATCATTCCTGAGGAGACTCAGGGGCCGATGCCGGTGGAGGCACCAACCACGTTGGCTTCAGGCAGTTTGGACTCTTTTCACCATGTGGAAGCCGTCTTGAAGGAGGAAAATGTTTCTACGGGGACTTTGGACTCCCAGGATTGGGAGATGGTTACCGAAATGGTGGAAGATACCGACAATGCTGCTACACACTTTTTGCAGGGCAAGCATGTGGTGGATCTTGAAGGTCCAGCCCCAAACCTGCAGGACTCTATCGACAAGATGATTGAGACCGTGGAAAAGATGAAGCTGGGGTCGACTGCCGATGGCGTTGAAGCCCCCTCCCGGCCGGAGGGCGTGGCTTCCGCTGCGGCGGTCCCCTCTGCGGATGCGGCACCTATGGATGACTCGGTGGTGGAGCAGACCACACACAAATGGAAGGTCTTTGGCAGAGGTACATCCTCCCCTACATTCATCCTGGCAGATGTTCCCTTCCAGCATGAGGCGGTGACCAAGGACATCAAACAGATGGTGGACAAGTTCAGCACCGAGGAGATCTATGACTTGTTTGTCAAGTTCTGCGACTCAGAGAGCATCCCAGCCGTGAGCTTTGGACGTGTGATCAAGGCCTACATGGCAATGAAGGCCCAGAAGGTCCATGATGAGGTCATGAAGCAACCACATGTACCAGTCCGCTCCCGTCCAGGGGTGGGTAGTGATTCCTTGCGGGAGCACACTCAGCCTGAGTCCATCTCCACACACCAATGCCCCGAATGCTTCACGGATTGCCCCACACAATGGGATCCCACCAAGGAGAAGATGTGTGTCTGTGGGAAGATGGTGATGCCAATCAAGAAGACCAAGCACTTGGTGAACATGGACCACCCCAGCGGCAACTGGCTGCTGTTTGTGACTGGGAATGGCATCACATGGGTGCGAGATGGGAAGTCCGAGGCGGATGCAGCGTCTGCCAGCGGCGATGTCTCATCCAAATCGGACAAGGATTTCAAACTGAGGCATGCGGTGGATATTGGAATGCTTGCAGAAGCCCCATTGTGTCCAGCTGACCATGCCGAGACCAGCTTGTCAGATTTCCTGCAGAGCAAGGACAGGTTGCAACTTCGCACTGCGGTACTCAACCGAGTCGTTGATGCTGAGACCTTCCCATCCGAAGCTCCGTCCAGGCCTCAGATTTCCAAGGACTGCAAGAAGGAACAGGCTGCTTTGGTGTTCCACCCGGATGCGGCTGCAGCCATGGCCCTTGCCGGCAAGTTGACTGGGGCAGATGTCCCTCCAGAAGAAGCCTTCCATCCAAAGAGACCAGAGGGTGAGATGCTGAGGGTGGTGCAGGATAATGCCGATATCTTGCACGACATGCAGAGTGGCGCTATGTCAGTGGAGGATCCGCAGGGGGCGGAGGGATTTGATCAAGTTTAAGGAGGTTCTGAAGAGGAAGTTCCTGGAGGGTCCAGGGTCCAACCAGAGTGCCTGGGAAGCGCTGAACCGCAGCATGGTAAAAACCGGGAGTATGAGGAAGCCAGGAGGGCTTACAAGCAGTTCTTGACACCACCACCTGGGAACCCATCCATCTGGGGAGAGAATCTCCAACAACTGATCGAGGCTGGATTCTTTTGCCCCTTGACTGGATTTCGAAAACCCAGCCCGGAGCTGGACAAGTCCAATACCATTGGAGAATACGTCAAGGCGAAGCACATGATTGCAGAGCTTCGACAGCAGGCCTATCCTGGCAAGCTTTTGACTGAGGTTCCCCAGTGTCAACTGGACATGCATGTGGCAACCGCAGTCCCGGACAAGTCATTTCCCATGGAGGCCAAAAGATTGGAGCCAGGATCCCCCGAAGCCAAGGTGGCCCTTCTTCATCACATGATCAACATGTGTGATGGCGAGATCCGACTACATGCTGGCAGGTGGAGAAGGTATGAGTCCACGGATGTCCCAACTTGGGCCAAGCTACCCCAGCCAACTTGGGAGGATGCACAGGCATTGGAACGCCGCACGCACCCCAGAGATCAAGGATCCAACTTTGTGGATGAGGAGCTGGAGGACCACAGGCGTCTGGAATTGCGCCCCTATTGGTCCTTCTTGAAGGGCAGCTTCTTTGCCTATGAACCTGCGCCTGCCAATGGCGGTGTCGGGATCTGTTGGGAGAAGGAAGTCCAGACATGGACTTTGCCTACTTTGCTGGGGATCTATGGCCATCAATTCTCCTTGAAGCAGCTGTGGTATGCCTGGGAGAACCTCCCCATTGCTGTGAAAAGACACAGCCGAGGACAACGTGGTGGTGGAGCGCAAGGAGCTCAAGACCGCATCGTGGAAAGGAAGAAGATACAGAAGGAGACCATGGATTTCCTGGAACAGATGCAGTTGCCGAAGCCAACCTCGGTGGAGGAGTGGCGTCTGATTTGGCGAGAAGTTGGGACACTGCTGGCGGCCAAGCACTTCATCAGCCACACGCCGGTTCCTGTGATGGATTTGCCGGTGGCAGATGTGGTGGATTCCAAGGAGCAGCTCCGCTTCCGAGCCATGTGCGATGAGAGGATCTCTTTTCCCTTTGAAGAGCTTCGTCCCTTTGAGGAGGTCTATGCCAAGCTGGAGCCCTGGTGGGCAGAGGTTGACCCTGCCCATGCTGGACCCCTTTATCGCAAGTTGAACTACTCCGATGAGGCGATTCGGGCTTCCAGACCTGCCAGTTGGGGCTCGTGCGTTGGGTGCAGCTGCCGTTGGCGCTGACTCCTCGACGAGGACTCCCTTGCTGATGGAATATCCTGATCAGCCACGCCCCCCCATCACCGTTGAAAATGTGAACTCTGTGATGGGCAAGGATTCCAAAAAGAAGGTGGGGGGAAAAGAGAAGCACATCTTTTGGGCCAAAACTGAGTGTGGACTGGTCCTGAGTTCCGTCACCCCCTGGGAAATCATTAGCAAAGAGAAGGGTGTCACCACAGGCGGCTATATGTGCAAGCATTGCCAGGGCTTTTGGAAGCAGGGCCGTGGTGCTACCCGACTTGTCCAGATCATTGGACGCAACCGGGGCAAGAAGGTGAGCTTGCAACTCATCATGGATGAACCCCCGGAGGCACTCTACAACCAGTGGATTCGAGACAGGAGAGTCGAGCCGGTCCGTGATGAGCAGTTGGACTTGGCCCCTCTGTGGCACGGCTCCGAGTCTCCCATTCCAATGATCGTGGCCCTGTAGGCCAAATGATTTGGGCGTCCATCCTGAGCAATCGGGAACTTTCCAACCTCCAGTACATCGGCAAGGTGGCCGACAAGCATGCGAAAAGAGCCAGAAGCTCTGGGGATGCAACCATTGCCTGAGGTTTTCCTCTGTGACCCGCGACTGCCGATGGCGTTGCCGGGGATCAGTTGGCATTTCCTTTTTCATCCCTATGTTTTGGATGGATGTGTGAAGGATTTTCGACTGCCGATGGCGTTGTGGTCCCTCCTCACAATGATGAGGACCACGATTGGCAGTGATCTTTCATGATCTTCCCGCTGGGGATCGACCCCTCGTCCGCATGCCATTGCAAAAAGTGCTGGTCCGATTTCATCATGGCAGCTCGGATACCTTGAGAGATTGTTTCCTTTTTGATGCCATCCTGCATTGCATTTTTCGCTGCCTGTTTTTGTTTTCCTGGGGTGGTGATTTTTCTTTTGACTTTGAATTTCTGAGACTTTGTGATTGGAAGACTTTGACGTGTGATGTTTGATGTTGTGTTGGCTTGGGCTGGTTGGGTGTGGCTCTTGGCTTGTTAGTCTACTGGCTCAAGTGTCTCACCATGGCTTTACTTAGCCAGTTCAAATTCCCTAGCCCTTTTACCCGGGCATATCTTCACAGCCCACAGCTGGTCCAGGAGGCTTTGGAGACCTTCAACATAGGACCCTTCCAGGCTGATGGCGAGCTTCTCTGGGTACTGGCCGAATTTGGGCCCCCTTCTGACTCAATGAGTCCAGTCTCAGCATCCGATTGAACCAGCTCAAAGCCATTGGAATCAACGACACTCTCGGTGTCCCCTGGCTTGTCCAGTGGTTTATCATCCCAGTCTGGGTGTGCAAGGTCTTCACGGACCATCCTGCCCGGTTGTAAATCAACCTCTTGGATCTTTCCCAAAACCTTGGACCAAATGTCCACAACTACGTTCC